>JAJMSE010000021.1:0-152254 GCA_030558305.1 Pichia phayaonensis
GATTCCATGTCGGCGGGCAAACGTGTATAAATACCAGTGAATCCACTTTTATTTAGATTGTATAATTGCTTCGAATAAGGGTTGCTTAGTTGAACAATAACTAATCAATCCACGTTGTCCACCAGCGCATAGTTGATTGCTATAACCGTATATTAGTAAATTGTATCTTAGTTCGTTTTCTTACAAAGATTCAATAATTAGTTTCCTATTACGCAAGTACGGAAAACTTATTTACAAACTTTAAAAGCGGTTATGTGGTATCTGTGCAACGTATGTCAAGTGATATTGATATTATTAGCATTTTCTATTTTATTTAAATACTTAAAATAATGTTTAAAATTACAGTAGTTGAACAAATTTCATATTCCAAGTATGTTTTTTTATTTAATTCACTAAACAAATACATTATTATAACACAAAGTATTAAAAAATTATATTAAATTATTTAGTTATTGAAAGGAATGATTACAGGCGGAGACCTATAAATGGATAATAACCTATCCGTTATCTATTCCTATTATAATTACTAACTGATATCTTTGTACTGTTTCTAAGATAGGGTTATGATTTTTTTGATAGAAGGTATTTCATGGCGGCTCGGCTCAACAGGGTAAAGCAAAAATGTCTTTAATTTTTTGAATTTCTTGTTGACTTTTCATTTTTCTAGTATTCGCACTATAATATATTTCAATATGCATGAATTACGTGTCAATTTTTTTACCAAATATTGAAACGTTGAAATGGTTAAAATCACAAGTCAAAGAATTATGCGATTGTCAATATTTACGATATTTGCATTTGTATCATTTGGATTAACGTCATCATCGTCTGTAACACCGACATTAGAAGAAGTTAATTTGAAATTTAAAAATAAAGAAATTTCAATTGGTTTATTAAATGATTATGAAGGCATAATAAATAAATTAAAATTGGAAGAACCATCAGCGGATATACAATTAATTAATACGTTGTTATTCAAACATGGATTGATTAACTTGATGATTAATAAGAAACGTGAAAAATTTGCATTTTTCGACTTTCAAGAATGTTTGGAGAATAGTATTGATGTCTTAGGATCATTAAATTTTGGGTGTTTAGACAAATTTTTTGATATTGGTATGAAATTTGGTGAATGGAGAGTAATGAAGGACATTTTTGACAGAATTGATGAAGGTGGTAATGTTAAAGTTAAGGCAATGAAGGATAGAGTTGTTGGATATGAAAATAAAGTTAGACATATTAAGGAATTAGTTGAAGGTAAAAATTGGGAGAAATGTTTTGAGGAATGTAAAGAAGTTGAGAAAATAGGTAGTCATGATGATGATATAATTAGATATAAAATCGAATGTTTAAGTCATTTAGAGGATAGAGACATTGAAGAAAATATCAAGAATATCAAAGAAGAATATTTTAAGTTAGTTAATAATGAGGTGAAAGAGGTTAAAGTTGAAGATTTTAGTAACTTTATTGAACTTGAATTATTTACAGGAGATAAAGCAGATATAGTTATTAGAAACTGTTTGAAAATTGATAATGAGTTTGAAAAATGTAAAGATTTGAATAGGATTAATTTCAAGATTGGGAAAATGTTGAAAATTGTACAAGATATTGGGATTTATTATTCATTCATTTATAGCGAAAGTGAAGAAAATGTTGATGTTGAAAGATTTAAGGATATTGAAACTGTGGTTGAAAAAGAATGGAGAGAAGTTATTAGTTTATTGTTCAGTAAAGAGTTGAAAATTAAAAATAAGAATGGATTAGATAAAAAGACATTTGAAAGATATGGTATTGATGTTGATTCAATGAATAACAATTTTGAAATACTGATTGAATTGTATGCTGGAGTTTTGAAAAAAAGAGGTTATAAGGAGGAGGATATTGCTAAGTCGAGGTTTGTGCAAGATTTGTTCAAGATAGTGAAACAAGGATATTTTGAGATTGGCGAATATGGGAAGTACAAGAGTAGCGGGGTTTTGAAACATAGGTATTACAAGAAGAAGGGGATGGGAAAAGACATTGTTGATGTTTTGCGGGAGTTGGACAGTTACATTAAGAAGAAGAAGATAGGGCCAGCACAGGGAGTGTTGAAGAAGCTGAGCAAGGGGATGAAGATGAGTGGGGGTGTTCGAAAACGAGAAGAACACGTACAGCGGTTACTACAAGAGAACAGTCGTCACCAACAACATCAGTATCAGCAACAATATCAACAACAGCATCAACAGCAATATCATCAACAACAACAACAGCAACAACGGTCAACTCCGACTGTGGACCATTATGCGGTGCTCGGTGTGAAGAGCGACGCGTCGACGGAGGAGATCAAAAAGGCGTACCGGGCGGCGATGCGAGAAAACCATCCAGACAAGGCAAAGGCGCTGGGCAAAAGCGTGAACGAGCTGGAGGAGAAGGTGGCGGGCCTCAACAATGCGTGGGAGGTGTTGGGGGATGCGGAGCAGCGGGCGGCGTATGACAGAGAGAGGGGAGGGGCCCACGCCTGGAGTGGGGCTCGAGGGGGGGCCGGCGGCGAGAAGTTCAGTTTTGGCGGCCAGCGGTTCGGCGGGTTTGGTGGGTTTGGCGGGTTCGAAGGGTTTCGTTTCCAGGGGCTGTGAGGGGAGAGGGGGGAGAGGGGGGATTCTCCGCGCATTGTTTGGCGGGGAGCGACGAGGCAAAAAATGTTTCTGGCTGTTTCCTTGTAGTGGGGTCACTTTTTTCAGTTTCGGTGCTCGCAAGGGCGCTATAGCCATTTCTGGCAATGGCGACGCAAAACGGCCGTTATTGTGTAGTCCGTGGTATGGATATATATATATATGTACAAGACCGACATGTACATCACACACCATCATGTAGCTGCGTACACACCACTGTTTCTGGTGGCTCCACTCTCCCTTTTCTTTCTCTTGTTTCCCAACCGCCACCCTCTTTGCATACCCCCCCATCCTCTCTTTTGACATGCTTAGATCCTCTCTATCCTCTTTAAAACAATCCCAACGGGTTTCAAAGGCCATTCCCAATCAGCACACCGCTTCCACCGCAAGGCTTTATACACAATCTAACAGTGGCAACCTCAATAACCACACCACCAACACCAACACCAACACCAACACCAACCAGCTCCAGCAAGCGAGCCATCTTCAACCCGCTTCCCAACATCTTCTCCCCAACAATACCTACCCATTCCACTACAACAATGACAACAACACAACCAACACCAACACCGTCACCAACAACCACTATTCCCCATTCGTTAGTAACTCGGATTACTCAACCCAGTTGAAGATCTTTGACGAATGTCTTGCCCAGAATTCAACCTACGATTTGGCCACCGGTAAAATCAACGGTGGCGTCAACCAATTCTGGTTTGCTGTTAAAAAAATCATCCCAATCTATAGATCCCTCGTATATTCTGGCTATCTCAACGAAAAGAGAATGGCAGATTTTGTTTCCTTATTAAGAAACGGTTTAAGAATTCATCGCTTGGAATTATCCAAGTTGAAAAAAAATCTAGACAAGGATTCCAATAATCCAATCAAAAATATCCATTATTTATTAACTTGTGCAATTAGAGAAGTCTCCTATAATCTATTGGATGGTTTAGTCACTTTAAACTCTCATGGCTTAACCCATCTGTTCAAAGCTTATAAAGATTTAGGTTTTACTTATGAGGCTGTTCATATTTGGGAAATCGGTAAATCAAATCCAAATCTATCAACGCTATTCACTTCCGAACCAGTTTTAGGTTCAATTTTCCCTTTCTTAATTGAATCTGGTGATTTCAATTTTGATGAAATTTGGGAAATGTACCAAAAAATTAAAATTTCAAAATTAAAAAACAATGAAAAGTTACATAATGAATTACAAGTTGGTATGATTAGAGTTTGTCTTTTCAAGGATAAAACTAATGATGCTTTAAATATCTTCCAAAATTTAACTAATGATGTTTATTACAGTTCCAATGTTCAACCTCCAATTAATATTAAATCTTATATGACAATGGCTCATTTATCTTTTATTGGATTTTGTAAAGATATGCAAATTGCTGATCAATTCTTCAATGATGCGGTTACTGAATCAATGCCTTATTTAACTCCTTTACAATTGAATTTTATTAAAAAATATCTAAATAATTCATGGGAAATTACTCAAAATTTCGATAAGGTTTTAAATATTTGGCTTATTACTTGGAATAATTATGAATTAAAACAAACTTCAAATTCTTCTGTTTCTTCTTCATTAAATGATACATTTTTATCAATTTTTTTCAAAAAATACCCAAATTTTAATGATGAATCTTTTAGTAAATTAAAAGAAATCATACTTGAATATTCAAAAATTCGTAAAATTGATGAACCTTTCATTAATGTTTTATTATCAAAATCAACTATTTGGCATAATTCTAATATTTTAGAATTCATTTTAAATACTGCTAATTCAAATCAATTTACAAAGACCAATGTTTTTTATAGATGTTGCATTAAAGCTTGTGGTTCTGTTGATATTGATTCTAACAGTATCTTAAATTTATTTAGACAATTATTGTCAAATAATTTATCCAATGGTATGAAATTTATTGCTCATGCTGATTGGATTGCATTGAGAGATGCAACAATTAATTCTCCTTATTTATCAAATTTTAATTCAAATTCAATTAATGATAGAATTGACCTTTATTTTAAATTATGGAAAATTTGTTCATCCTGTTTTATTAGTTTAGAAAATTTTAGAAGTTATATCTTGAAAGACGTTAAATTAAATGCAAATTATTTGAGAATTTTCAACCAAATGGAAAATATCAAATCAAATGATTTAATCTTACCTGAAATCAATTATTTCCAAAACAATAAATTAATCCAAAACTATAAACTTGTCAGCATTAACAATGGTTATGCTATTTAACTTAAATTATGTTATCTAACTCTATCTTATTATCTTATCTTTTATTAATTTTTATGTGATGACTTATGCTTTTATTATTATTATTATTATTATTGTTATTATTATTATTAACGTTTTATGCCCCCCATTCTTTATTCCTTTAAAAATATATATTCCTTTTTATAGTACTTTATTAAATTTACAAAATTACAAAATCAGTATCATTTATTCATGTATAGTAATGGTACAAATTTCATCCGTTGAATTTAATGTTTCAAAAATCAAATTTTCACAACAATCGAAATTTGATAACCCCCAATAATTTAAATCATTATTGGTACCACCATCCATATTATTATGAACACCATTCACATCTTGATCAACTTCAACAATTTCAAAACTTCGATCTGTTTCTTTAAATTTATTCTTATCCTTATTCTTCAACTTAATTTCGAAATCTTCTTGTATATTATATTCCTTCTTATCCAAAAAGATCGGCAATCCAGTCAATTCCAAACATAAAACATTATTCAAATCATTCATCGTATTAATAGGTAAATATTTATCATCTCCATCCACATCATCTTTATAAAAAAAAGGTAATTTTTCATACTTTAGGAATTCCGTTGATCCAATACAATTTTCATGAATGATCATCCTACTGATTAAATTACTCCCATTTTCACATACATTTAAATCATAAATTAAATCAAATCCAAATATAAAATAATTATGAATCTTAATTATTTCTTGATTTAAATACGTTAATGATGATGGTTTCGGTATAATGTACTTCAAGTTTGGAAACTTGTTGATTTTCGAACTCGGTAAATATTCTCTATTCGTTGAAAACTCAAACTCCTGATTGTCATAATTCACATCTGTAAACTTTTTCATTTGAATCGAATTTAACCGTGATTTTCTTTTAAGTATCGAATTTTCAGGAAACCCAAATATCTTCACTATATCCTGCATCGATGTCTTACCAAATCTTATTTCATATGATGATATACCCAGTGGATGTTTTAAAAACTTAAATTCAATAGAGTTTGGAAATTTAGAATATACGATATAATTGATCTTTATTTTACAATCTTCAGTACCACCACCACCACCACCACCATTACCATTGCCAATGGGATTAAACAAATTGATTTTATTAATATAATCAATCGATGGTTCGTTGCTTATTAAATTGCATATTGTTCCCACATATGAATCCCATAGAAATTTATTCGAATTCTTCTCTGTTGTGTTTTGTTGATATATGAAAATTGAAGAACAATTAAAACTTAAATTAACCGTGTTTAAGTATTCATTTAAATGACTGTCATCACGATCATGACCATGTTCATGCTCACTATTTCTTATGTTTTTAAATTTGAATGTGATTCCAAAATACGACAAATAATATATCGATTTGGATGAATCATAGTATCCTTTGTATGTAGGTCCAAAATATTTATTGTATATTAATTTAAAATTGAATTTCTTGATAATTTCATTCTTATATTCATAATTTAAATTAATTGATTCTCCACTGATTTCATCAAGTTCAATTTCAATAAGAAATAATCGTTGTAAATATCTATCAAACATCAAATGAATCCCTTCATTAACTATATCAATAATAATCATCTTCAATTCTTTGTTAAATTTAAATTCAATCCGTTCTCCGCTTTCTTCAACATTTAAAATCCGCAGAACTTCATAAATACTCTGTCCCAACTTGATTCCACCTAATCCATTGTTCGGGTAAATGTTCGTGTCCATAGCAATGTCAATTGTTTGAAATTGGCCAACAAAAGAATGCTCAGCAGGATATGGTTTTATCAATCATCTTATCTTTTTTTTTTATCTCTGCTTGTGAAATCCAGAAATTGAGAATTGAAAACCACGCCTTTCATTATTTTATTCAGACTGGCTGTGCAATTTTCTTGTGAAGTCCAAAAAAAACTAAAAAAATAAATACCGATACCAATATCAATCATCTTATTTTCCTTACATCAATATAGATCTCATTCTTTTAGATTATAAACTACACATTGCAACCGAAAAAGGAGAAATAGTAAATAATAAAGAATATATAATATTCAATAATAAACAAAAATAAAGAAACAAGAGATTACAGATTCCATAATGAATTCATCAAAGGTTACATTACTCACAACAAAACCCAAGCGTAAAGTAGACTACAAGATCGTACTTCTAGGTGAATCATCCGTTGGTAAATCCTCTATACTTGAAAGATTACAAAATAATTCATTTAATGATAATAAATCATCTACTATAGGTGCTGCATTCATATCCAAAAAAATAGTCACAACGTCAAACGACTTAATAAATTTACAAATTTGGGATACTGCCGGTCAAGAACGATTTCATAATTTAACTCCATTGTATTATAGAAATTCTAATGTCTCCATTATTGTGTTTGATTTAAATAACTTAGAAAGTTTTAAAAAGGCAGAATATTGGATTAATGAATTAAATAATTATATAAATGATGAAGCTGATGGCCAAAATATGGAAATTGTTTTGGTTGGTAATAAATTGGACTTGTTAGAGAATGGCGATTGCAGTTTTGAAGATGAAGTTAATAAATTTATTGCAAAAAATAGTAAAATTATAAAATATTTTAAAACTAGTGCAAAGGAAAATACTCAAATTTTTGAATTGTTTGATTTCATCATAAATAATATAAATGATAATTTATTTGTTGATATAGACGACAATAATGATAATTCAAAAAGAGGGTTAATTGATTTAAGCTTTAAAAATAATTCATTGAATTCTTCAAATTGTCAATGTTAATGCTAAATAAAACAAACACACTTCATATACTATATAAATAAGCCATGTAAATTAATGTAATTAAAAATATAAATATTTCCAGAATAACAAATATCGGTAAAATATTTCTTTTTCCTAATATCAACCCAATCAGCAAAAATTGTGAATTTATTCCAATTGTTGTATAGTTATCATCAACGTAAAACCTTTTACGAATCATGTAAAACATCGCAATCGTACTTGAAACGACTATCATCATATATATCATTCTAACTTGATCCTTATCTTCATCAAGTGGTAATTGTTTCTCATCATCGATGGTCAGTTCTGTAATACTGTCATCATCTCGGTCACTAATATTATGATTATAATTACCATTATTTTTATCACCAGTATCATCAGTTATAACAAGTTCCGGATTTTCTTCATCATTTTCTAATTTTTCAAATATCACCTTTAGGGATTTCAAAATATCTTTTGTATTTGGCCTTGTAGTCGGATCTCTGGAAACTAAATTTTCAATCAAATCAATCCAATCAATTAATAATTCATTTCCATCATTTAAATCATCTATATTTGAAATCAATGGTCTTAAATTATACAAATCATCAAATAATTTCAAACTTAAAATTTCATTACTCAAATCAATTGAATCTAAATTATCCTCGGAAAATGGTAATTTACTAAAACATAAATAATATAAAATCATACCCAAGGAATACATATCACTTGAATAACTAAATCCACCAAAATGTTCTTTATTTATTCCCTTTCTATTATTTATAATTTCAGGTGCAACAAATTCTAATGTACCGGTATTACCTGTTGATTTAATTTCATCACTATCAATTGAATTGACCATAATTGACTCACCAAAATCAGAAACTAATAAATTTGGAATTTCATTCAGATTTTTCAAATTTGCAATTGGACTAAACTTATAATTTTTATTAAATTTACTTTTAAATAAACAATTTGATGGCTTTAAATCTCTATGTAATATGTTTAAATCATGTAAATAATCTAATCCAAGGGTAATATCTTTGAAAATTTTAAAAATTTCAAAATTATTCAGATGTCTTGGACTAATATTCATATGTGGTTTTGCTTTTGATTTCCTCCAAAACTTCTCTTCCTCGATATTTAATTTTGGATTGGTTAAATCATCAACCCAATCTTCAAGGGTACCACCATCACAGTATTC
The DNA here is from genome assembly GCA_030558305.1 of Pichia phayaonensis. Classification (NCBI taxonomy): domain Eukaryota; kingdom Fungi; phylum Ascomycota; class Pichiomycetes; order Pichiales; family Pichiaceae; genus Pichia; species Pichia phayaonensis. The sequence goes on from JAJMSE010000021.1 coordinate 8,873, forward strand.
AAATAGTAAAAAAACAACAGGAATTTTGGGACCAAATCTTGAAACTTGATCAATTTCTACCCAAACATGATTATACTTAACAACATTGTTATTATTTTGCAATAAATTAGAACTTAAATTATATAAGAATTTAACTTCCTTTAAGATTTTTTTTAAGTTATTAATATCATCACCAATTGCAATTTTTTTCAATGCAAAGATACCTAAATTTAACCCTAATAATTCGTGTTCGACTTTATAAACGGATCCATATGATCCCGTGCCTAATTTGGATAAAATTTTGAAAAATTTATTAAAATATCCCTGATTTATCATATTTTCGGGTATTGTATGAAATTCATATCCATTTCCATCAGTTAATAAGCTATCATTCCCCTTATACATTGAATTAGTTAAAAGCTTAAAATAATCATTACTTATAAAGTCACCTGAACTTGTTTCTGTAAATTTATAGGGAAATTGAAAATTTCCATATTCGTAATTATTCAGACTAATTAATTTATTATCATTAATGGAATTTCTAGGAGAAACAACTCGTTTTAGGGAGGATGAGGAAGACGATCGAGATTGTGACGGTGACGGTGACGGTGACGATGGCGATGCTGATGGTGATAGTGAATTAAATGCACCACAATTTGAACATATAAAAGTCCTACCATGCGAACTTGATCTTCTACGTTTATGATCCAAATGATCTATTTCAGCATCACGTTCTGAATATCTTCTTTTATTTTTATCAATTGGTTTAGCTAATCTTACAATTTGGAAATCTTTCGAATTTGAATCATAAAGTACAATTTCGTTTGAATTTTTATTTTTGTAAACAACCGTTAAACTTCTATTATTCCTTTGATTGTCACCATCTTCGTTATCACTTCCAATTGGTTTGAGATCTACCACTTCTGACGATTGTGTATTGTATCTAACCAACGACATTACCCAAATAAAACATTGAAGAAACATCAACTTAAAATGCACATCACATCATGCCATCATACATTTGAAATTTAAACCAACTCCGAATTTTGCCGAGTCGATCGACGCGTCACACATTTTCAAACCTCAAATAAATAATTATCAATATCATCTCCATCTTCATTTAATGCATTATTGTAAATCCCAACACCTGAATTATGTATGGTCAATTGATTTATGTCCAAATTTAACAGCTGCTGCGTGTTTAAATTTATTTCTGTATCGATATTTGAGTTTCTTGATGTTGTTCTACTTATCAAATTTTTAGTTAAGTCATAATCGGCGGCTAAAATATTATCAGCGTCTTCATCAACACTGTCATCATCACCGTCCTCATTTATAACATTGTATTGATGTTCTTCTTCTTCTTTGATATGTTGTGTATATGATCTTTGCATATCAATAATAATTTTTTCTAACTGTTCGATTCTTTTATTATTTTGAACATTCAGACCTTCCAAATTTTTACATTTTGAGTTTAACTCCTTAATAGTTTCCACTTTTTCTAAATTTGCCTTACTTAAAATAACGATTTTTTTATTCTTTGAATCAATTACATTCTCTAACTCTTGTATTTTTTTTATTAACTTGACATTATCGTTGGTTTTATTTGTTGGTTTTATTGTATCTGTGGGTGAGATGTATGTAGTAGTTTGAAATTTGACATTTTTGGAAGTTGATTGAGCAGAAGCGGGGGTATTATTATGTAACAGGGTATGTAGTTTCTTTCTATATTCGGCTAATCCGCCATGGTTAGACATGGTTTTGTTGTTTAATGAAAAGAAGATAGGGTCTGTTATACATGTTCTGAAATTTCTTGATGTTTTAGTTTCCTTTTGAGGGAAAATTTGAAAAAAGGAACGCAAAACGCGTAGGTGGATCTTAAGCTTAGAATGCTTAAACTTGTTGATATCGCATTACATAGGTTGTAGAATATGGATAAGATTGAAAAACATGAATAAAAATAAGAGAGATAAAGAAAATGAAAATAAATTAGAATTAAATTAAATAAGTTATATTAAATTAAGAAGCAAAATTGGAATACGAAAATTAATGTTCTTAAAAAAACAAAGAACGAAATGAATATTTTTTTGTCTTTTAATCAGAAAAAGATCAAATTTATACAGATTCAGCCTTTTCGTCAACTGAAGAATTGTTAGGTAATGGAACTGCATTAACATCTTCAGTAGCAGCAGGTTGAGGAACTGACTTGGATCTGGTTGGTTCAGGAATGTACATGTTTGATTCTTGATAAGTGAATTCACCAATTTGTGTAGCATCAGTACCTAAATCTTCTTCTTCTTCACTTAATCTAATCTTTAAGTAAGGAATTCTGTTCATAACGTTTAAAATGATTGAAGTTAAAACAAAAGACCAAAGGTCAATTGAGCAACAAGCTGCCAATTGTAAACCTAATTGTCTATAATTGTGATTTAACCAACCACCGGAGATTTCAACACCAAAATCGGAAGCAGCAACATAGTCGGCAGCAAATAAACCAGTTAAAATGGAACCAACGAAACCACCAATACCATGTAATGCGAAAACATCCATACCATCATCAATGTGTAAGATATCCTTTAAGTCGACACCATAATTACAACAAATTGCAGTAATACAACCAATTGGAACGGCAAAATAAACAGGAACAAAACCTGCACCAGGAGTAATACCAACTAAACCTGCAACAGCACCTGAACACATACCAATGGTAGTCCATTTATGACCACATCTAAACCAATCAAGGAACATCCAAGTTAAACCACCACAAGCAGCAGCTAAATTGGTGTTAACATTTGCGTAGAAACCTCTTAATGAAGCGTCACCAGATGAACCACCATTGAAACCGAACCAACCGAACCATAAAAAGACGGTACCTAAAACAACAGAAGTAACAGAGTGTGGTCTATATTTTGGAATACCTTTATTAGTAAGTGGATCTCTTCTTTTACCACACCATAAAGCATATGCTAAAGCGCCAACACCGGAAGCTTGATGAACAGGTCCACCACCTGCGAAATCATAAGCACCTAAAACATTTAACCAACCACTACCATTCCAAGTCCACATTGCAACTGGACAATAGACAACAGTCATCCAAATGAAAAGGAAAACCATCATTGGACCTAATCTTGCTCTTTCACAAGCACCACCTAACATAATGCATCCTGTGATCATTGCAAACATACCTTGGAAGAAGCAGAAGACAATATCAGGTAAACTTGCAGCACCCCCGTTCAAACCAAGAACACCCATTAAACAAAAATGTTCTAAAGAACCTAAAAATTGAGAATGTGCAGTACCGAAGGTAAGAGAATAACCCCAAAAGAACCATTGGAAAGAAATTAAACAAATGGCCATCATTGAAGCCCAAAGCAAAGATAATGCGTGCTTCTTTCTGGACATACCAGAATACAACAGACCAACACCAGGAATCATGATCCAGACTAAAGCACCTGAAACCATAACCCAAACCATGGATGCGCCGTCATATTGTGCAGATAAATTTGTTGTCCAAACGTCATTGGACATTGCAGTGACGTTGTCAGACATAATAGAAGGTTATTTATTAATTGATTTATTTAATTATGTGGAAAGAAAAAAAGGAGATAAAAGAAATAAATTAAAGAGAAGAAGAACAAAAAAAACATGTAATAGAAAAAGAAGAGAAGGACAAAAAACCAAAAGATATAGTAGAAACAAAGCAGACGAAAAAGAAGATTCGAACAAAAAAAGCCAGACCCCGAAAAACAGATAGGGGACGACACGGTCTATTTAAAGGATGCAAGATATTGATTGCAATCTGAAAAAAAAGAGTCATGTTACATATTACAGCAATCGTCACAATACAATCGAATTATCCAATTAGTTAACTGATAGCGGAAAAAAAAAGTGAAAGAAAAAAGAAAACGCAAACATCCCAAAACAGCAATCGCGAACTGATAAGCACAGCCAAGGTTTGGACCAATTACGGCGCCGCATTTCCTTATCCATAGGGATATTCCCTCTCCCAAGCCATCATCTTATCTCCTCTCTCCGCCTTGGCGAAAAAAGACATGCCCCTCATGTATACACTAGGATTTGGAGATAACGGACGAGTGGAGTAGCCGGTAGGTAGATAGGGAGATAGATTGGTAAATTGTGGGAGCTGTGTTACGGACAATTGCAGGGATGGCAGGTAATCTTTGGAATCAGATAGCAAAGACATAAAGATATTGCCTGTAATGCCTTAGCAAAGACTATATAATATGACGACGAGAATAAAATGGGATGAGAATAGGAAATAAGAAACGGAAATGGCCGCTTGTGTCAAATTTGCGATTTTGTGATTGGCTATTGTGGTAATTGTTTGAGATTTTGCATTTTTTGGGATTTTTTTTGGAAGCTGTGGTATTTTTTTCATCCGCACGTCGATCGGCGCAAGAAGGTTAGTCTGTGCGTCGATCGCCGCACAGACTTTTTTTTTTTTTCCTTTTTTTCCCTTTTCACCTTTGCATCCTTTTTCTCTCTTCAGGTTTCCAGTTTTTGCAGCGTCGACGACGCCTCCCCACTAGTCAAATCCTGTTTTATTTACCTTTGTTTTTTCTACTTATTCTATAATCTATCACAATCCACAATAGATCCACCCCACAATGTCGGTGTCTGCTCAACCTGCCTCTTCTGTTGCTCTAACAGACCAGCATCTCTCTCCAACTTCAAATCCAAAAGATAATAATGATGTTTCTAATCGATTGATTCAAAATTCTACATCTAGCAATACCAATAATAATAAAAACAATAGTGATGATAACAACAACAGCAATACCAATGATAATAGTAATGACAATAGTAGCAACATTAGTAGTAATAATATTGCTAATACTAATACTACCAACAACGATAATGAAAACATGGAAGGTAAAAATGTTAATAATGATGATAAAATTGATCCAACCTTAATCAACAATGGAATTGTTGACGATCAACAGGATGATAAATCACTCACCAACGAAGATAAAGATCCTAAATCTGACATTACTACCGATGAGAAATTACCAATTGATGAAAATAAAAAATTATTTTTCAAAAATTTAAAGGATTTAACCGATAATATTAGTTTATCATTATCTGAAATTCATTCAATTTTACCAAAAATTTATGAAAAAAATCATTTATTTAAAAGCTATTCAAATAATTTATCAAATTCGGATCATTTTAAATCTTTTGATGATTTCATAAACAACAATGATAATAAAACTAATAATAATGAAAATTCTTCTGATCCTGATTCAATTAATCATAGCAATAATAACAACATTAACAACAATAGTAGTTCTAGTTCATATAATGATTTATTCAATTTACCTCCAATACCTTTATTACCAGGTACCACAATTCCTGATATTGATTTAAATTCTCAAGCAAAAACTGTTCAAGATATTTGGTTTGAATGGACAATGGGTCATAAGAATAAACCTCCATTACAAGAATTAGAGAAAAAATATGGTACTCGTTGGCGTCGTGGTAGAATTGCAAAATCTGCTCAAAGGCGTAAAAAGGTCATAGAATTTATTGAAAATGAATTTAAGAAACATAATTTAGTTTTAAAAAATATCATTAATGTTGTTAATGATTTAGAAAATTACAGATTATATAAGGGAAAAGGTTTGTTTTGGTTATATGGTTCATTACCTGATAGATTATATGATGATGCTGGTAATTCAATCTATAAAAATGTTCCAAAACCTTTAAAAAATTCCTCATCAGATATTTTAATAAGTGATAATCATCACGCTTTATCTTCTTCAAAAATTTCCAAAAATACTAGTTCCAAATCCTCAAAAGCAAAATCTAAGAAACTATCTAAAATTCTTGAGGATAATTTAAAGAATGTTAATAATCAAAAGGATGGTGAAAACATCAATGATGGAATGATTGATAATAGAGAACCTGTAAGTGCTGCAGCTGCTGCTGCTGTAGCAGCAGCAGCTGCATCGACTAATAATCCAATATCTGATGATATGGATATTGATCATCAATTAAAGAAAAATGTACAATCACAATCCCAAGCACATCAACTTCAACATCAACACCAAGCTCAACAGCAAGAGGATATAGATTTAGTTAACGAAATTGATGAAAATATGGGCGTTGATGAAGACGTAGAAGAAGATGAAGTTGAAGAAGAAGATGATGAAGAAGAGGATGATGATGATGATGTTAATATGGCATCAGTTGTTGATGTTGCAGCAATGGCATCAATGTCAGTTGAAGGTGAAGATGACGAACATGCATTAGTCAATTCTGCTGCCTTAGCAGTTGCTGCTCAACATGTTGCTGATCAACAGAGAATAAGGGATCAGAAAACTAAACATTATAGTCATGTTGTGAACCATAATTCTAATGTCACCAATGTTTCTGAAAATAATCAAATTCAACTTCAAATTCCAAACGAACATGAACATGATAATGATAATGATGGTGTGACTGATCCTGCATTATCAAAATTATAAATTTGACGTTGTTGATTAGTTTTGTTTAATCAAATATTTTGTTTTCTTTATATTTGTTTTAAATTTTGTATATTTTGTTTATTATATTGTTTATTATATTGTTTATTAAAGTTTTTCTTATAGTATTTTATATGGTTGTTTACTATGTATTGTGTTTATTATATATTAATTCATATTTAAATTTAGTTTTTTAAAAATCTAAATGTTTTTTTTTTCTGAAATACATAATAACATACACAAAGGGTGATAATAACTAAATAACTTACTAAATAACGAAAGGATGATATGGCGAAATGATGAAATGACTATAATGATAAAAGCATAATTTTTCTAAAATCCAAACGGATTGTCAGCAGTAGCATTTGCTAAATTTGCTTGTCTACCACTGTTACCAAATCCAAATCCGGTAGGTTGTGCTTGTAATTCACTATTTGGATTATTATTTCCAAATGAGGTTGGTGGTAATGTGCCCGTTATTGTTGGATTCAACATACCATTGTTCATCATATTCATATTATTCGTACCGTTCATCGCCATGCCACGTGTAAGTGCAGGATTACCAAACGACGTTGTTGGCATGTTCATACCGTTATTCATCATATTCATGTTATTCATGTTCATACCGCCTGTCATTGCAGGGTTACCAAATGAGGTAACCGGCATGTTCATACCACCGGTTAATGCTGGTGCGCCAAAACTTGTTTGTGGGAATCCACCAGTTAATGCAGGGTTCATGGCCAGACCACCGGTTAATGCAGGATTCATACCCATACCGCCAATTAACGCAGGGTTACCGAAGGAAGTAATTGGTTGTTGCATTGGTTGTTGTTGGAATGGTTGTTGTTGGATTCCACCAGTCATTGCGTTATTCAATTGCATACCAAAGGTAGATTGTGGTATAAATCCACCAGTCTTCATGGTTGGTTGCATAGCTGGAATTGAGGATACTCCATTAGATTGGATAAAGCCGTTACCAGTTTTTTGTAATGTCACACCAGTTGGCTGTAATTTAACCATATTACCAACACCGCCGAATGTTGTTGCTGGCATAGCAGATAAACCCCCGGTGTTTAATGGTAAGATGAATCCACTATTACCACCTGTTTTTTGTGCAACTGGTTGTTGTGCCAAGGAAGTCACACCAAAGGTTGTAGTTGGCATGGTTAAGCCTCCAGTAGTCATCATGTTTAGGCCACCCGTCAAACCAGTTGTCAAAACACCTGAACGCATTGCACCTGTTGGCATACCTGTCATCATACCTGTCATCATTGGTACCATCGTAATAGGCATGAAACCAGTTGGCATTGCAACCATTGGCATTGTATTTAAACCGGTAGCTGATGGTAAAATTGTACCTGTTTTTTGTGTTGATACTGCAGCTGGAGCTGGTGCTGCTGGTGGGATTGCACCAATTGTATGGCTTGGTTTAACCGGGGTGAGACCTGACTTTGTTGGTTCCATTGGTTTAATATCCAATAGATCCTTAATTGAACCAGTGATTTGAGGAGTTAATGTTTTAGGAGCAGGAGCTGGCACAGATGCAGGTGGTGGAATTGAAACAGGTGTTGCAACTGCAGGTGGAATTTGTGTAATTGATTGTGCAGCTGGTTTTGTTGCCCATTCGTCATCGGACATTGAGGTTGCTGGTGGATTTGGTAATGGATCTGCAGGATTTTTACCCAATATATTATTATTGTTATCAGTTTTGCCCAACAGTGAATCAATTTTCTTTTTAATTTTAAGTATATCACCTTCTCTAACACCCAACGTACGCATTAAAGCAGGTGAAACAGCATCTAAAACGGTTTCATCAACTTGTTCTTGGGCGAAGTTTCTAGCATATCTATCACAAACAGAAGGATCAACACCTGCTTCTACAAATAGATTGAACCAATAATCAATTAAATCTGCACGTAAAGGAATTGCACCTGTACGTTGGTGAGCCAGTGCTGATGAAGTTTCACGTGATGGCAAAGTTGGAGTAGATTCACGAGAACCACGAGAACCACGAGATTTTGATGACTTTGATGAATCAATATTTCTTCCATTTGGTGATATAGCAGTTGAAGCAGATGAATTTGGTTTAACATTTTCTTTATAACTTTCTAATGATGCACCAGTTAAACGTTCAACATATTCTAAATCTTCATTTGATAGTTTTGTTGCGGCAACTGCAATTTTGACACCATTTGATTTATGTAAATGAATTTTACCTTGTTGAACACCTAAAAATTCAGCTTCAACTTTAAAGGAACCAGATCTATCAATCCATGTACGTATACGATGAGGATTAGGAGCATTGAAATCTTTTGAATTATTTGATGTAGATCCATCAGTATTTGCACTACCATTTGATTTAGATTTCTCACGCATACGACGCTCACGTAATCTTTCATCAGCACGACGAATTTTGTCACGTTGTTCTTTATCACGTAAAATTAACTCCTTTTCTTTCATTTCCATACGTTGACGTTGTTTTGATAGTTCTTCACGTTCCATTTGTAATCTTGCCTTTCCACGTAATTCACGTTCATCACGATCTCTATCTTTTGAAGAATTTTTAGAAGATTTCTTCTTTGAAGGGTGTGGACCAAGTAAGGTTTTAATAAAACCCTGAGATTCTTTTGAATCGGATTTCTTAGATTTAGATGATGATTTATCAGAAACAATTTTAACATAATTTGCAGGAACGACACCTCTTTTACCACGAGAATTTTCAACCATCCACCATTCTTTAGATTTTGTATCATTAATGATTTTAACTGAATCACCTTCATCACAAGTTAATTCATCATTATCAGCACCATCAAAATCATATAATAGAATACCAGTTTTATAATTTGAAGACATACCAGCTTCATAACCTTCTCTTTGAGCATTTTTAATATCAGATAATGCAGATTGGGATTGTAAGCCTTTCATATCACCTAAAATGGATATAATTGCTTGAGCGGCATCTTTGGAATCAACTCTTAATTCCAAAGAATCAGAAGGTGATTTAAAATCAAGGAAAACATGTTTTTTTTCAGCATTATAATTAATTAAATTTGAAATTGGCCATGAATCACTTAATTTTTTTTCAATATCAATGTAAATTTTGCCATTACCGATTTCTAAAACACCTGCACGTTTTTTCTTACCATCAATTTCGAAAACCTTCCATACAAAATCTCCATTAATTGGTTTAATTTCTTCCTCTTTTGATGAAGAGCCCAAGAAATTTGACAGTGATTTTCTACGTGATGATGCAGTATTTGATCTTGAACGGTTTTTTGATGGTGATGAAAAGAAAGATCTTGATTCGGATTGTCTTCTATTATTATTGTTACCTTCATTATCACTATAATCATCATAGTTGGTGTTTGATTTTGATTTTGGTCTTGCAGAAGATGAAATGGTTGAATTACCATCAGGTCTTGAAGGCATTGGAGGTGCTGCTTCGTCATCTTCATTACCATCATTATGATATTGGTTATTGTTTGGCGGTGGAGTTATTCTATCAAGTCTTTGAGGTGGGGCAGGGAAAGATTGAGTTACAGGAATTGATGCTGCTGCTGTTGTTGTTGCTGTTGTTGTTGCTGTTGTTGTTGGGGGTTGAGGAAATGGAGTTAAACCCATTGTTTTCGGAACGGTAGTTGTAACGGTATTATTTGATTGAATTTCAATATAATTACCGGGAACAAAACCGAATTGTTTACTATCAATGTCAACCAGAGTCCAATTTGGATCGGAATCATCATAAACGTTTAAAGCTGTACCTTCAGTAAAGGACAATTCTTCTGCACTTTGACTTGTGTAATCATATAAAGCAATTGCTTTTGACCTTGGTTCAGAAGGAGAGATATAAGTTTTAGGCACTAAACCTTGAGGTTCTTCAATATTTTCATCCAGAACTCTCTTTTTCACACACCACCAATCATCGAAATCTGATTTTTGAAGTAAATAGAGGATATCATTTTCAGTAATTGATAGTTCTTCATCATTTTGAGCCTGATAATCATAGACTGCCGTGTAGATACCGAGAAAGGGTTGGGACATGGTCAAGAGGCTATTAAGAAAAGGATAATGGGAATGGATTGGATTAGAAGGGTGATGAAGTGTTGTTGATGGGGACCAAGTTAGGAAAGGGTGACGACAATTCTGAATAGGTGAACTGTTGCGATAGATTGCCGGTTTCAATGATAAACATGCAGAGCGTTTTTCTAAGGCTGGTGGTGGCGGGATGCAGGAAGGCTGGTTGAAAAAAGAAAAAAATAGGTCTATGAAGCGTCGATCGACGGCATGACTACCATGTGCCGTCGATAGACGCGAACGCTTTATTTCTCGCCCACATGTCGATCGACGTGGCCACAGTCGCGCGCCGATCGACGCCGCCGTTCCCCCGTTGTTCGACAAAGTTCCAGATCCACACTCCGGTCCCAATCGGGAAATGTGATTGGTCTCCCTTTGTTGTCGCGGCTCAGACGAGCGACGTTGCATTTTTGCCATTGTTTCGCATTGTTCCCGCTCTGATTTCTCGGAATCAGACCCCCTACACTATTTACCTACGCTGCTTGTACACCGTGCTGTCCCACAATTACTGGTATTGCCATACTGTACACCCTGCACACACTTTTTTCGTTTCTTTTGTGATGGTCAAGCGTCTTGCAGCTTCCCCTGCTTCTTTTCTTGCTTTCTGATTCATCTTCCCGCCCTCCCATTGTCCTCTCTTCCTTTGGCCCTTGGCCTGCCGTATTTACGCTTTCTGGTCCATTCACTCTTGTCCCTCCTCTACATTGTTTCGCCAACTCAGCCCGCTGTTTGTCCTCTCCCCCCTTTTCACATTCTTCTGTCTTGCTGATACTATCTAACCAACTTCTATTTAAACCTTCCGTCGTCCATGGTTTTCGTCTCCTGTAATCCTCCTACCACGTCACATTCCTCATCTTCTTCTTCTTCCTTCACTTATTCTTCTTCTCCTTTCACTTCTTCTCCGAACACACGCAATTCTGCCTCATTCTCAACTTACCCGTCTCTACATACCGTCGTCACCATGAAGGTCAAGCCGGTTTCCAACACAAACTACTCGCCAGTTTCGGAATCTGGACATTCCTACTATTCCTCAAATGCATCATATATTAACAACACCCCTGATACCTATTTCACAAACTCAAATCCTCAGACTCCTTATGATCCAAGATATTTCAATTCTTTCAGCCCAACTTATTTCAGCAATGAAACCTCTTCAACTTCAGACAATGAAGTTTTCTTCACTAACTACCAACCTACCAACTCCACCAACTCTACCAACTCTACAATCGTCGGCATTACTAATACTAACGCTAATACTAATAACAGCACCATTCCTTCACCTCCTTTTATCAACCATTTAAGAACTGCATCATTACCAACAAATACAACTTTTAGTTTTAAATTGCCAAGTGTTCCAAATTCGGCATCCTCAGCAAATTCCACTAATTGTTTTAATTTATATTCTTCAAATGAACAGTTTTCAAGGATTAGTGATGCAGATAATTTAAGTGGTTTAGGTAATTTTAACTGTAACAACAACAACAACACTAATAAGAATTATAATAATAATAATTATCCCCTTGCACATCAATTAACTAATTTATCCCTTGATATTAATCCCCCAGCTGCGGTTAATTTTGCACAAAGACCTAATCCATTATATTCCGAAAATTCAACTTCCTCCATTATTACCACGAATTCACTTATTCCTCCTTTAACTAATACATCTCAGCAATTACATAACACCAATAGTTTATCAACCATGCACATTAACAATAACTTGACTTCAATTCAATTACAACAATTATCAGAAACTTCGACTTCTTCATCATTCTCGTCTGATTCTGAATTAATAACAATTGATTTATCATTACTGTCTCCAAATGAAATCATTTTATTATCAAAAGATCAAAACGGTTGCCGTATGTTACAAACATTACTGGATGATGATGCTAATAAAAATTTACCGTTAATTTTTAATGCAACATATAAGAATTCTTCTGCCTTAATGTTGGATCCTTTCGGTAATTATTTAATTCAAAAATTAATGATTTGCTCAACCGCTTCCCAAATTTCTTTAATTTTAATTGATATTTCTGGTAATATCGGGAAAATTGCAACTAATTTACATGGTACTAGAGCATTACAAAAATTAATTGGATGTTTAACAACCCCAAATCATCATGATTTAATTGCTTTCGCAATTTCTAATGTAATTGTTGATTTAATTCATGATTTAAATGGTAATCATGTAATCCAAAAATTAATTTCTCATTTTTTCGGTAATGATTTGGAATTTCTGATTGATTTGGTCATAACTCATTTAGTTGAAATTGCAACCCATAAACATGGTTGTTGTGTTTTACAGAAATTATTAAATAAATGTTCAAAACCTCAAATTCAAAAAATTAGTGATGAAATTTTAAGAAATAGTGTTTATTTAATGAAAGATCAATTTGGTAATTATGTTATTCAATATTTGATTTCTTTAAAAATTGATGCCATCAATTATGAACTATTAAAATTGGTTGCAAATGAATTGACTTCTTTAAGTTGTGGAAAATTCTCTTCAAATGTTGTAGAAAAATGTTTGAAATTAAACCCAAAAGTTGGTTCAATTAATCGTTGTATTCATCCTTTATTAGCATCAATGGTCAACATTCAAACTCTGGTTTCTTTAATCAAAGATCAATACGGCAATTATGTTGTTCAAACTGCATTGGAAATTGCAGATTATCCAATTAAATGTGTTATGGCAGAAATGATTAGACCTGTGTTAAATAATATCAAAAATTCAAATTATGGTAAAAGAATTCATTCAAAAGTTTTACAAATTTTATCTGAAATGGAATTAAACAACACCAATTACAATGGTAATATTCTTAACACCAATACTGCCTTATTACCTGGCATTAATTTTTCTGCTCATAATTGATAATTGATTTCTATTCATGTACCACCTAAGGAAAAAAAATAAAAATAACAAAAAAAATAAAAAAATAAATAAATAAAAAAAAAATAAAAAACCCTGTTTGTTATTACCTTAATATGTTTTCAATAATAAATTTTATTACCCTCAATACCCAATTCCAACTCCATATACCTCATTACGTTCTGTTTTACCTACATCTATACCTATTCTATTTATTCCTTTATTGCTGGGTTTTTTCCTTGTTCCATTGTGTTCATTTTGTCTTTATATGCTCTTCTTTTGTGTTTACTATGTTTTTTTTCGGATTTCAATATATTACCCCTATACCACGTATACATACGTAAGACTGTACCAAATCTCCGATATTGTTATCATGTGACGTAACTCTTACTGTTCCTCATCTTCCAATCAATTTGCTCACATCTGGTGAGTTATCAGCCTTCCGTATGTGGCGTATGTGTGGTTTCTTTATCAGCATGCGAATTCGGGATATTCCGCGATGCTGCTGCTTTTATCGCACGAATCTTTCTCCCCTCTGTCCTTCTTCAAAAGATTGACAGTTTGTGTAGGGAATAGTCCTTCTTTTCTTTTTTCTTCTTTACAAAACTCCAAGGATAGGCATTCAATATTAATATCTCACTTATTACTATAGGTGTTTGAATCTTTTTGTTTGCTACAATCGCAATTGCAATTACAACACACTACACTTTACATTCGTTAAACTCCTTTTTTTTGTTTTAAACTTTTATTTAATATCTCACGATGAAGCTTAATTTACTAGCTAATGCACTCATTTTAGCTAATCTGACAAATGCAATTGTTTTACCGCAAGTTGCACTTGACCTTGAACATGGAGTTGAAAAACAAATCAAAAACATTTTGGATGATTCTGCTGCTTCATCACCATCATCATCTTCAGGTTTTGAATCTTTACCATTAGTCAATTCTACCGAATTACAAGATTTAATTACCGAAGAAGCGTTATATGCAAGAGCTGAGAAACTATATGAAATTGCAGGTTATTCTAATAAAAGTATGGGTCATCCAACTAGAGTCATTGGCTCAAAAGGTCATTGGGGTACAATTGGATACATTAAACATGAACTGAAAAAATTAAATAATTACTATAATGTTAGTGTTCAACCATTCAAAGCCTTCATGTCCGAAATTTACCAAGTTAATGCAACTATTAATGGTGAAATTCCTGACAGTTTATCACCAATGGACATGTCGCCTTCAACACCTGGTAAGAAACCAGTTTTCGGTGATTTAGTATTAGTTTTAAACTCTGGTTGTACTGATGAAGATTATTCTAACGTTAGTGGTAAAATCGCATTAATTAAAAGAGGTGAATGTGCATTTGGTGATAAATCCCAATTGGCTGCTAAACATGGTGCATTGGCTTCAATTATTTATAATAATGAACCAGGTGAAATTCGAGGTACTTTAGGTGTACCACCTGAAGGAGTTGATGTTTCTCCAACTGTTGGACTTAATCAAGCAGACGGTAATAAGTTCGTTGAATTATTATTAAATGGTGAAATTTTAAACGCTATGGTGTTAGTTGATTCATTTGTTGGTCCAATTACAACTGTTAATGTCATTGCAGAAACCGTTCATGGTGATCCTGAAAACATCGTTATGTTAGGTGCTCACAGTGATTCAGTCACTGCAGGTCCTGGTATTAATGATGATGGTTCAGGGACAATTTCTTTACTTGAAGTTGCAACTCAATTAACTAAATATAGTGTTAAGAATAAAGTTAGATTTGCTTGGTGGGCAGCTGAAGAAGAAGGTCTATTAGGTTCAAATTACTATGCTGAAACTTTAACACCTGAAGAAAACCGTAGAATTAGATTATTTATGGATTACGATATGATGGCATCACCAAATTACGAATATGAAGTTTATGATGCAAATAACATTGATAATCCAAAGGGTAGTGAAGAATTAAAAAATCTGTATATTGATTACTATAATTCAAGAGGTCTTAATCATACCTTAATTCCATTCGATGGTCGTAGTGATTATGTTGGCTTTATTGAAAATGGTATTCCAGGTGGTGGAATTGCTGCAGGTGCAGAAAAGAACAATGCAGAAAATGGTGAAGTCTTAGATAGATGTTATCATCAATTATGTGATGATTTAACAAACATTGCATGGGATGCATTTTTAGTTAATACCCAATTAATTGCGCATTCCGTTGCAACCTATGGTGCAGATCTATCCGATTTCCCACTTAGAGAAAAGTCAACTGAGAATGAACAAATCTTTAGTAAGTTTTCATTCAGAGGCGATAAATTAATTATTTAATTGATTTGAATAATTAGCTATAAGTTATTTACTCATCCTTCATCTTACTTTTGACTAGTTACTTTATTTTTTTTTCACTCCTACAAAATATTTTTAAAATTTATATTATTTGTTTAAAATTACATTAAAAATACAATAATTTACATAAAAAAATCACTCTAATAAAAGTTTATTACTAACTCTAACAATGTTGATAATCACCTTTAGAATTTATCAAGATAATCATCCATTGTATATAATCTATAATTATTGCCCAACTCAACGTCATCAACGTTATCACTATTACTATTATTGATATCCTGTTTACTAACATTATCTCTAAATTTCTTAAAATTTATCAACTCGCTATGTTTTAAACCAACAGATCTAACTGACCCGTTTTTAGATTTCAAACTACTACCGATGATGCTGTTGCCACCGTTATGGTTAGTATGAGATTGAAGTTCAGGTAACGTATGAACAGATAATCTGTTTTGATTAGCGTTTTGGGGGTTGTCAAGCAACGAACGTGATGGTGGTGGTAGTAGAAAATCGATTGGTGAAGATTGTGTGGATTGTGATTTTAAATTCGAATTTGCATGGTTTGATATAATACTCATCGGATTGGTGAAGTCGTTTATTGCTTTCCTGTCTAGTAATTCTAAGTTATTCATTATGTTTGCATAATTATTCGGATCACCGTATTGTGAATCTTCTTGAATTTGTCCTTGTTTTAGGTTTTGGTTTGTGTCTAGTATTAGCTTGCTTTTAGATCGTGAACGTGGTGTGATTGGTGGTATAGGCAATGAAGTGGATGACAATAGTTGTTCTGAATTGGGCAATTTTGTTTTCGATTTGGAATTGCTTATCGTCGAATCCCTCCATTGTGATGAAATTACATCTTTCGGGGACATGAATATTGGCAATTGAAATTTAACCCGTTGATGTGTTAATTTGTCTGTTGTTCCAGGTGTCAATTTTGTAAATGCCGATGTCAATATATCATCTTCTCCTTCGCCCTCTTCTTCTTCCTCTTCTTCGTCTTGTGGATCTGATAAATCGGATATTGATAAATCCATGGATTTAGATTTATGTAATGTAATGGACTTGGAAGATTTGGAAGATTTTGGAGATTTACTTGATTTTGTCAATAATGCAGATGATGAAACATTCAATTCTTTTAGAATTTGATTTATAGTCCATCTTTTAAATGGAGATTTGATTAATAAATAATTGATGAGTTTAATTATTGGGAAAGCTGAATCAATGTGGAATGATAATTCTGAAATTTCGGGCGTATTTGGTTCCACTGTTGCTATTTTATGCAATAACGTGAATTCATTATCTGCATAAAATGGATAAATTGAATAAAATAAATAATGAAGTGTCACGCCTAGTGACCATAAATCTAACATGTAAGGGTTATAACCCAAAGATTTAGATTTAGTGTCAAAAATTTTCAATTTTTTAGAAAAATTATTAAACTTTGATGTCGATTGATTATTCTCTTCAGGTTTTTGATGGGTCAATAATTCAGGCGGTAAAAAGAGTGGTGTACCTATTAGTTTGGAATAAAGTTGATGCTTGTCCTCTATTGGATCATTTGTTAAAGTATAACAAGTATCAAAATCGGTTAATTTTACAATTCCATTAGTGAAAATTAAAAAATTTGATGGTTTAATATCTCTATGAATTATATCTAATGAATGTAGGAATTGGATTGATGATAACATGTCTAATAATCGTGATAAAATGACGGTTTCAATTGATTGATTAGATAAATTGTTTACTGGATATTTAAAATTTGAAGGGTTTAATTCACCAAAAGCGGATAATTCTTGAATAATATAAATTGACGAAATCGATTCAAATATGTTCAGATAAGTGACAATATTTGGATGTTGATAAGATGAAATGGTTTCAATGATCTTAATTTCATTATCATAGTTTGTTGAAGATGAAGAAATGGGTAAAATTTTGTTAATTTTTGTAATCGTATCAGATTTTGTAATTATTTTGATTGCTACATAGTTTGAATTTAATTTATCGTACGCTTTGATGACTGTTGAGAACTTACCATGGCCTATCACCGACCGGGGTCTATAGTCAACCAGATGTTCGGGAACGGATGGCATTATGGGGTAATAGATGTTCAAAGATACAACGTTAGATACTAATATAAAAGGATAAAAAAACGTATCGATTTCGTTTCTAAGTGACGTATTTATTTACCGTTCGCTTTATCAGAAAAAGTATAAAAGGCTAGCTGTTTCCCAGGTTTGGTTAATATCTGGTTGACCTACGTATTTATTCCTTGCTTTCTTTTCTTTCCTTTCCTTTCCTTCTTTCTTTCTACACGCCAGGGGATCGCCTGCTACGAACATGGCTCTTGCCTTTTACCAGAGCCATCCGGCGGGCGTCTCTTGTATGGCATATTCAATTTTTGGGCATCTTGTTACTTCTAGTATAGTTCTTCCTCATTGCTGCACTTGTTAGAGGCGGTGGATGTGGAATTACCCTGTTAGCTTTATTGTTGGCTGACAGTTGTTTTCCCTAAAATGTTTTACCCTATTATCTTTTTTATTTTGTTTTGTTCTATTCTAACATTCCAGTACCTAAAAATCCCACAGGCAAATTTTTCTTGTTTTTTTCGTTTTGTTGCCGTTTCTGGCCATTTTTTTCGCACGTGTCGCCCTTTTCGTCGCTGCGACGTTCCAGATCGTTTTTGCTTTGTTGCGTTTCGCGTTTTTTTTGTTTTTGTTTTCAGCTTTTCGTTCTTTGTTCGACGCGAAATCGAGTGAAACCGAGTGAAAACGGTAGGAAGTAAAAAGTGTTGCAGCTGGAAAAACATAACAGGTGAACAAAACAAGAGGGTTGTTTCCAATTTTCCTGGCTTCATCCTGATTTTGGGTTTTATTAAAACCCATTCACTTCTTTTGTTCCTTGGCTTGTCTTTCCCTTTTCCCCACTAGCAATAGCTCCTTCCTCGCTCTACCATATTCACTCATTTAGTCAACATACACACATTACACATACTATGGCAGCCTCTACCGACATCATAGTTCATCTCTTCAAGAGAGCAAAGGAAAAATGTACTGACACCCAAAACGGTTGTACCTATAATACATCCATCAGTACTTTGGCTATTTGTTTAGCTGTTATTATACCTGTTGTTGTTGTCTTTTTCGTTGTTGTCTTTTTCATTTTCAAGGCTTATAGAAGAAATAAAAAGGAACAATTAGATGATAATGATCCTGACTTCAACGGTGATAATATAGTATTGCCTGATTATAATCATAATACTTATAATCCTCATTACCAACGTCAATTCATAAATGATAGTACCGATTCATTCGGTAACCCTTTTGATGAAAAATCTCGTAATACCAATTTTAATCATCCTTCTCAAGTTCAACTTACCAGAGGTCAACAACAAAATCAAAATTTTCAACCTTATTTAAACAACATGAGTGAATTTGCACTACCATTTGGTAATTCCAAGGAAGATTTAGATAGATATTCTAAAAATCTTGGTTTAGATTTTCATGAATTTAGTTATCCTATTAACAAAATGAATTCTCCACCAGTTTCAAGATCCGGAAGTCCTTCGAATTCAAGACGTAATTCAATTGGCGAACGTTCTAAGTTTTCGAAGAACCAATCACTTGTTAAATTACCAACTAGTTTAACTCTTAGTACTGTTAATGCTAATGAAGCAGACCAACATGAAAATGACGATGACAGTGGTGATATTGAAACTCCTCAAGATATGCACGACGAGGAATCAACTCAGGCCTCTAGAATCCCACCATTACACGTTGTTGGCGATTCTAATGACGGTGACGATGATGATGAAACTGACATCGACAATGAGCATATTCAGACGCCGATTGACTATGCAAATGAAAATCCATTTGAAACTGGAAATGTGAATGCAGAATCTAGCATATCTCCAATATCAGAAAATACTTACAAACACGTTCAACCTAATTCATCACATACAACAATGGATACTGACAATGATGATAATTTAAAGAATCCATTAAATCTTGAAATTGAACCCGTTAAACATGGTGAAATACCGGAACTCGACACTGAAGTTGATCCATTGTCACCAGAAGAAGAGGAACAGTTAAACAGAATGAAATCAGTTTATCAAGTTTATTTTTCACGTAATGGAAGTAAAAGAATTCCAAGAAATGACAAGGACAATGACAATAGAGAAGGAGAAGATATTTATACAGCACCATTACCATCAAATATTAAAATATCAGATTATCCAGAAGTTAGTGTTCCACCGGTAAATACAGGAGATAATAAAAATACATTAGAAATTCCAGAATCTAGTGAAGATGGAGATAATTTTAGAGCCAGTGTTTCATCTAGTGTTTATTTACCTGTTAATGAAAACAATTTGAATAGATCAAATACAAGTGCTGGACAATTTGCACATCAACAACAACTGGGTAATGCAGTTATTAATAATCAAGGACAACAACAATATTATCAACAACCACAAGAGTATTATCCACAACAAAGATATCCACAACAAGAATATCCACAACAAGGGTATCCACAACAAGGGTATCCACAACAAGAATATCCGCAACAAGGATATCAAGCCTATCCAGGATATCCACAATATGAGCAACAATATCCACAAATGTATCAACAACAAGGGTATGCTGCCAACCAACGTCTACAAACATATGGTGGTAATCTACCAAAAAGACTACCAAAACTGGAAAAACTACCATTACCACATCAACTTAATAAACGTACATCAACATTGGAATCATTTACGAATTTTTCATCAGAATCACATAAAAATCCAGTTACATTACCAGCAATGCCAATTGATCAAAATTTCAATCCAATTGACCATGTGAACTGGGGTGGTAATAAAAATCAAGAATCTGAATCTGCACCAAGTCCATCACAAATTAGAAATTCGATTGTGATGTTTAATCCAGTTGGATTAAGTAATAACAAAACATTTGTTTCTAAAGGTACGGCAAAGGAAAGGGTTAGAGAAATAAATAAAATAAATACCAATATGCCAAATATGCCAAATGACCCATATATACCAAATAGTCCAACATTAAACGGACCATTATATGGATTTTATGACAATGTTACTGAAAGACCACATGGTGCAGAGAACTTAATTCCAAGACATGGATCACAGGCTGATTTAAGAAAACAAATGGAAAATGCCAATGTGTGAACAATGTAGTGACTTTTATAAGTAACTATAAAAAAAAGAATCGATATAGACATAGATATATTTGTGTATTTTTACTAATAAACTAAAATAGAATAGAAACCATGCGGTTCACTTAAACGCGGACGAGAAGAAACCCGGATTGTGTGCTGCCTTGCGGTAACCTATAAGCGAAACAGGCCGGTATTCGGGATGCGGGAGGGTGAGGGGCGATAAAATTAGTACTCACAATGGATTGAATTAGTTAACCTGCATCACTTCGTTGATTGATCGATTAATATCCGATAGATATAGAAATTATCAAGATGTCAATGAATGGATTAAAACAATTCATTAGCAATGTTCGGACATCGAAAAATTTAAATGATGAAAATGTAAAGATAAATAACGAACTAGACATAATTTTCAAACAGTTTAAAAATTATGAAAACAATGAAGATTATTACAGTCTAAGGAAATATGTTTGTGAATTGATATATATATACGATTATGGATTTGAATTGACTGAATTTCAAGAAATCAATGCTATTAATGAATTTAATAAATTAGGTACCAAAGTGTGTTTAAAATTAATTGGAAATGAAGAATGTGAAAATAAAGAAATTGGATGGTTAGGTATCAAAAAATTGTATTTCCAATATCTTGAGAATAAAGAACTTGAAGATATTATGCACTTGGTAATCAATGATTTAAAATGTGGTGGTGATAATGAGACCAGTAATAATAATAATTTAAACATTCAAAGTTTAAATGATTTAATTCTTCTGAATCCATTAATTATATTAGATTTTAATTTTGATGAATTTATTAATTTGATTATTAAATTGATTAGTAAAGAAGATACAAACTTAGATCTTAAAGTTAAAAGTATTATGTTTTTAAAAGTTTTATTAAATACCAACTGTAAAATTGAAAGTGATGGGAAATTAATAAAATTATTTGGAAATTTAATAATTCAAACGAATTTAAACAACTGCAAAGTTATCAATTCCGTATGTCTATTGTTCAAAACCTGGATTAAGTATGATTATGAAGGAATTTATTCCCTAAATGGTATCTTTTTAACTAAAATTAATGAAATTTTTGAAATCATGGAAAGTATTCAAAATGAGAAAAATGATAATGATGAAGAAAATGATAGAGATTTTGATTGGTTGAATAAATACGGGTTAATGCTCGTGAATTTACTTGAATTGGTCAACGAATTGGGATTACGAGACGATGAGAAACTGTTGAGTATTGTTAATAAAATCATTGTTAATTGTGTTAATTATCAGAAATTTGTATTCGAAAACAAGGAAAAGGAAAAGGAAGCTAATTCGTCTAATAAATTGATTAATTCGAATATTTTACTATCGAGTTTCAAATTATGTGATGATAATGATAAATTAAAAATACAAAGTGTTTTCAAATTCACTAAATTCAACGACGATGTTAATATTAGAGTTGTCTTGATTAAGGAAATATTGAAAGTTGTTAAAAATTCGAGTAGTAATGAGATAAAGGACATTATATTAAAAGAATTTAGTTTGTGGAAAAGAATAATCCATGAAAGGGACATGAATTTAAATTTGATCATTTGTGATATTTTAACCCATTGTACCTACCCAAATCTTAAATTTACACGCATTAGAGAGATTGTGATTATATTATTATATACTTTACAGAACTGTACTGATTTGGAAACCAAAAGTTATTTATTGAATGAAATTCTGGGAATTTTTGAAAGTTTTAAAGATTCAGGTATAATTGAAGAAGGATCACGTAAAATTCTTAAAACTTTCATTACAGTTGGTAACTGCATTGATGATGGCTGGGAAAGAATTTTCAAATTATTCAAGTATACGGGTGGCGATAATCTAGAAATCATTGAATTTATCGTCAAAGGACTAGGAGTTGCATGCTGTGATAATTTTGTTAAATTAGGTGCTTTGATATTAAAATACAATGTTGAAAATTCATGTTTGGGTGATTTAAATTTACAGTTGAAAATCTTACTTGAAAAATATCCAACATCATCGAATCTAAGTAAACTATTGATACTTGATTGTACGCATCAGTACTATTATAAATTATCAACTGAGAAACTGAAGGTTTTGGTTAGGGATATTTTCAAACAAGAATGCGCAAACATCAATGTCGACATCAGGCAAAGATCCTTTGAATATCTGCAAATAATTGAACTGGAAGTGGATTCATTCAATACTGGGTCTTTCGATCTCAACAAAGTGGACAAGCTACCAGAAATCAAAGTTACGAAACTAACAGATGGCTGGAAAGAGGGATACGTCAGAAGTATCAAATTTGACCAGGGTATTTTGCACAGGGATGCAAAGACAAACACCCGAATTACGTTTAGAATCAATAGAACAGAGTACAAACAAGGCACAACTCAAGTTGAGATCCCATTCAAGGTTGGGGACCAGGAAGATGTTGACTGCGACGTCCTCGGAGTGGGTACCGGGTATAAGATTACGGGCATTGAACGCCAGGCCGGCATGCTTGCCTTCCAACACACGATCCACCATCTCTACCCTGAAGAAGAAGAGCCTCTTGTTCAGGTTGGCGACGTAGTGCTCAAGCTGTGTCTGGGGCTCAAGACGCTCGTCCACACGGGGCCGCCCATGTCGCGGGCGACGTTCCAGGAGCGGTGGGCCCAGCTGGCGCGGGCGGACGGCCGGCCGGACGGTGTGTGGGAGGCGCGCGTGGGGCGCGTGGGACCCGTGGGACCCGTGGGCGGCGGCGGACGGGCGCTGGGGCGTCTACAGTTGGACGTGGTGGGCGACGGGGAGAGTGGTGGGGAGTTTGGTGGGCTTGTGCGGACGACGGGCGGCGTGGTCGGGGTGCTGGGCGTGCTGGGCGGCGGGCGGCTGCAGGTGCTGGTGTCGCGGGGGGCGGCGGGCGCCGTGGGCGAGCGGGTGGTGAGGGGACTCTGACTTAGGGAGAGAGAGGGGGAGAGAGACAGGTGGCCAGACAGGACGTTGTGGATGCAAACAAGCAGCTAAACAGCCAGGAGCCATGTCCAGGAGCTTCAGCAGTGCCCGTTTTGTGTGCAAACAGTACATCCCCTCCATGTCCCTAGCGTACACGTCGGAAAGAGCAGCAGAACTAGTCTCCAGGGCCAACTCCATCAGGGACCTGGTCTCCGCCAAGAGCCAGGGCGCCACCCAGCTCATCTGTGTCTCCAAGTTGAAGCCGGCCAGTGACGTGCAGGCCTTGTACGACGTAGGATATCGCCACTTCGGTGAAAACTACGTCCAGGAGCTTATAGAGAAGGCCAAGGTGTTACCCAAGGACATCCAATGGCACTTCATCGGTGGACTGCAAACTAACAAATGCAAGGATCTCGCAAAGAACATTTCCAACTTGTACGTTGTCGAAACCATCGACACCGTCAAGAAGGCCAAGAAACTCAACGACACACGGAAACAAACAGACTTCCCAAAAGTCGGTGTCTACATCCAAGTCAACACGTCCGGTGAAGAACAAAAGAGCGGTTGCCAGCCAGGCGACGAGCTCGACGAGTTGGTCCGTACCATCCTTGAAGAATGTGAGCTGGTCGAGTTCAAAGGGTTGATGACCATAGGAAGCTATGCGGCCAGTCACGGTGACGGGGTGAACCCAGAGTTTGCCGTGCTTGCAGAGTGCAAGAGACATCTCGAGGAGAAGTTTGGTCTCAAGGACCTGCAACTGAGTATGGGCATGAGCAGTGATTACCAACAGGCCATTGAACAGGGAAGCACGGCCGTCAGAGTGGGTACTGGCATCTTTGGCTTCAGACCACCCAACCATGGACATTAGATTTGTGTACAGTGTATAGTCAATATGTATTGTGGTGATAACCGGTGAACAGTTGAGCATTTGACGTCCCACGGAAGTTACTGGGGGGGGAAAAAGCAAAAAAAAAGACTTCCCACCAACTTTTTTCCCACGACCGAGATTCTCGATGAATGCCGTGTGGGTCTGATAGCAAATCTGCCCGTTGATAACTGATTGTGGATTGGCGACGGTTGTTGTTGTTATACACGTTCCACAGACACCTTCTTCTTCTCCTGAGCTGCATTTCTTTTGCCAAAATGCCACCTAAAAGAGTAAAGAAGGCCACTTCTAGCACCGTCACCCATCGTGCTGCCAAAAACAGCACCACAATCCTGGATTATGACATTGATTCAGCATACGAAGCTAATGACGTGGTTGAAAAATCTAACAATTCCGAAAACCCAACACCAGAAGATGATGGATTGCATGCTAAAAATGGTGTCTTCTCATACTACATGACATTATTAGATCTCAATATTAATACAAGACATGTGTTTCAAATATTTGCACTACTTTTCATCATAAATTTACTATATTTGGCATTTAAAGAAAGCTCGAAAAGCTTGGATCCATTATTAACTTCAGGTTGCGTTTTGTTAGCTGCCTTATTACAAGCACTTGCAGTTCTAAATTCAAGATTCCGTCAATTTGAATCTGGTAAAACTGAAACTGCTCCAACTTTGCTCGATTTTAACTATGTTTATACTGTCACTTTCCCTATTTTGGCTGTTTTATTAAAGGCTCCTGAAAATGTCAGTCTCATTGCATGTTGTATTGTCCAATTGGGTTACATGAATGTCTTTGTTAGAGTTTTAATTTCTTATGTTATTCTAATTCAATTCGGTAGTGATCTTACATTTACTGGTCAAATTCTAACAATTCCAGTTTCTACTTGTTTCTTTTATGAATTGATTAATAAATTTGTTAGTGACAATATACCAATTTATGAAAAATCTTTCCTTTCAATCTTAATTACTTCATTATCATATTTTGTCAATTTCAACGAATCCAATATTACTTTAGTCGTTTTCAAAAATCTATTCTTATCATTTATTGTTGGTTTAGTTTTTTCATCCCCATTAATTGAATTTTATAAAAGCCAAAATGAAAAATCTCTTAAATATTCATTATTAACAATTGCTTATTTAATTTTCTTTGCAGCAGGTTTAATTATCAGTGATAAATTATTATTAGATACATTGAAAAAATTCCCACTTAATTGGTTAATTGATTTTATTAATGAATCATCAACTCGTTTGTCAATTTTCAAAACCTGGTTCTTATCTGCAGCTATTCTACTTCCATTGATTTTCATCACATTTAATAAACTCAATGTTAATTTATCATTAAAGAGAAAAATCTGGCATTTTGTTGCATTTGCATTTTTAATTAAACCAATGGTTATTGAACCTGAATTAACATCTATTGCATTATTTGGTATTTTCGGTATTTTAATCCTGGTTGAAATCATTAGAGCTAATGAATTACCACCATTTGGTACACCAATTAAAAATCTCTTTGAAAAATATGAAGATAATAAAGATTCTCAAGGTAAATTTATTCTAAGTTACATTTATTTAATTATTGGAATCTCATTACCATTTTGGATAAATAATATTGATAACCGTAAACAATCAAGTTATATTGGTTTAATTGCTCTGGGTTTTGGTGATTCAACTGCTTCAATTATCGGTAATAAATTCGGTGTATCTAAATGGCCAAATTCTGAAAAATCAATAGAAGGCACCATCGCAATGGCAGTTGGAATTCTTTTAGGATACGTTATTCTTGATTATATTTATGTTGGGGATGAACCATTGTTTGTTCTTAACTGGACCAATAGATTCCTATGTGCAGTTTTGTGTTCAATTTTTGAAGGTATTGTTGATATTAATGATAATCTTTTCGTCCCAGTTTATGGATTTATTATCGAGGAATTATTAACGTATTTTAACTGATGAGATTATTATTGTTATTTTTATTCTTATTTTCTTCTTTGTAATTTTTTTATTGAATACATATACTTTTTATACACACACACATACATCATGAGTATAGTAACTGAATGTAGCCTATTAGATATATTGAAGGTAGATAACGTGCCAAATGATTACGAATTAGTTAAATCTTCAATTTCAGAATTTAAAGACACCCCCACGATGGCGTCGGATGGTGAATTACATATATTCGAATCTACAAGGGGCGTCATTATCCGTTATACAAATACAAAGAACTGGATCAAATATGTTAGGTATATGGTTGATAAATACTTCAATGATGGCAAAATAATTATCGTCGATTGTGGATATCAATTTACTAGACTGTTCCAAAATGACAATCGTGTCGTTGTTATTGAATATGAGGATATGATTAAAGATAAGTCAGAGAATCATTCTGTTTTTGATTTGGACGAACATGTTGCAGTTACCTTTTGGAGTAATGTTGGGTTGGTCGACGGTTATAGCGAACAACTACAGAGAATGATGGTGAATAAATTGGTGTTGGGGGTGGTTGTTGTTGGAGTCTTTGCTATTCGTGAAGAGTGAAGAGTGAAAAATTTTACTATTCACCCTAAAATGATCTTTTCTCCCAATTTTTTTTTTCCTTTTCCCTTTCCGTTTCTCTTTCACAGACTTTTTCGTTGCACAATACCATGTCAGACGAACAATCACAACAAGCCATTCTTAACCAAGTTGAATTCTATTTTTCTGAATCAAACCTTTTGAATGATAGATTTCTTTTCACTACACAAAATGCAAATGATGGTTGGGTTCCAATCCAAACAATTTCACAATTCGAAAGAATGAAAAAATATAGACCAATTGAAAATATTGTTGAAGCTTTAAGAAAATCTCCTGAACTTTTGGAAGTTTCAGAAAATGGTGAAATGGTTAGAAGAAAAATCCCATTACCAAAAAACTATAATGAAATTCAAATCAATATTAACAAGAGATCAATTCATGTTGACAAATTACCATCTGAATCCACATTAGATGATTTATTAACATTCTTCAGAACCATTGCACCTGTTAACCAAGTTAGAATGAAAAAGAACAAAGAAAAAACATTTACTGGTTCATGTATCGTTGAATTTAAGAATGCTGAAGATGCAGAAAAAATTTTAAACGATCAAAATGAAAACAAATTAAAATTCGGTGATGTTGAATTAGATATTGTTAGTAAGTCTGCATATGATGAAAGTAAAGCACAAAAATTCGGTGAAAGAAGAGGTGGCAAAGGTAAGAAAAACAACAATAAAAGAGGAAGAAAAGATTCAAAAGAAGAATCAAAAGATGATGATAAAAAGAGAGATGCGTCTCCTGTTAGAACTGAAGAACCTGCAAAGGAAAGAGAAGATTAGTTTTGATTCTTTGCTACCAGTATCGGTTTTCATCAACTATTAATTATTAATTATTAATTATTAATTATTAATTCTTTTTTATCTTTATAATGATACATAATACTCTTCATATGACACTTTATTAAAACCTACATAGTGAACATTAATATATTTTTTGTAACATTTTGCTAGAAATACAACAAATGCTTGATTATCATTCTTTCTACTCACCACATGCGACTATTAGTGCTTAATATGCAACTCACTAATAGTATTCATCACCATACACTGTTAAACAATTTTCTCATTTTTTTTCAAAATGAACGCGTAAATTTTAATTTCAACTAGTTTAATTCTTTACGTGTGTTGGATAACACCAACACTATCTTTATCAAAATCAACCACTAAACCATGACCGATGCACAGCTCATAGGACTGTTTGGCCAAGCTGCCAACAACCTGCAAATTTTAGAAAAATGCAATCACTTATGTACACTTTTTGGGTTATCAGAACATGAATTATTCGCAAATTGGGAAGCGTTTGCATTTACTGAACAACACAATTCAAATTTAAAAATATCGGTTGAATATTTAGATTCTTTGCAAAAATATATCCAAGATAAATTAACTTTAGAAAACAAACTCAAATTAACGCCCAATAATAACCTTAAATTAAATCATAAGCATTCAAATAATCATAAACAACTAGATCAATCATCAGTGAAGAAAAGAAAACTTAATCTTTCATCATCACCAGTTAAAGAATCCCATAAAACTATTGAATCTAACCAATTACTAGAAACTTTTAATTCCGAAATAAAAGATAAGGAAACAACTATTATAAGTAAAGGTATCAAATTAACTGCTAATTTTTTGAAGGATAAGTATAAATATAGAACTATGAATTTAAAATTATTAGAAATCGCAGATTATCTAGATGAAAGAATCGATAATTTTGCAAAAATCGTTGCCGATTCTTATAAACTTGAAGATTCACAATTTGCTGATCCAACCCGTCAATCACAATCGGAAATTTATACCGTTGGTAGAATTGTACCTGATTCTCCAACTTCTGAAACTTCTGAACTAAATTTAGATTCATTGTTTTTAGAAACTTCCAGATCTATTGGTTTTGGTTGTAGAATTCCGCTCGATGTTTCAGACATTAAAAACTTCTCCTTTTTTCCAGGACAAATTGTTGCTTTCCGTGGTATAAATGCAAATGGTACTAACTTTAAGGTTTTAGAAAATTTAAAATTACCTTATCTTGGATCATCTTCCTATTCCGAAGATGAAATTTTAAAATTTGCAAACATAATTGGTGACGATAATTTGAAAGTTGTCATAGCTTCAGGTCCATATCATCCCAAAGCTTCATTGAATTTCACACATTTAGAAAACTTTATAAAACATATGAATAATAATGTAAAGCCTGATATAATGATCATGTTAGGTCCATTCATTGATATAAACACAATCCCAAATATTTTAACAAACTCATTCTTCAACTCAGAGGATGACATCAATGATCTTAAAAATTTAGATGACTTATTCAATTCATTCCTTTCCCCAATTTTGAACGAAATTAAGTGTCAACGTACTATTTTAATTCCACATACTTCCGATATTTCAAATCCTCATATACCATATCCACAACCTTCATTCAATAGAAAAATTCTTGGTCTAAATAAAAATTTCAAATGTTTTCCAAATCCTTCATGTTTTAACATCAATGAATTATCTTTCGGGATTTCAAATACTGATATTTTCAGAGATTTGAAAGATATACCAACACCAGAATCCAATTCTAATAGAATTGAAAGGATTTTTGAACACATACTTTATCAGAGACAGTTTTATCCAGTTAATCCATCACCAATGCTATTGAATAAAACTACATTCCCAATTGATACATCATATCTTGGGTTAACTGAATTTGATGATGAATTACCTGAAATTTTTATATTACCTTCAGTTGTAAAAGCTTTTGCAAAAATTGTTAAAAATACCTTGGTTATAAATCCTGGTTCCTTTTTACGTTCTGATGGTAACAAAGGTACGTATTCTTTGATGCAAGTTAAATGTCCTGATATTAAAGATATGGAAAAAATTCATATATCTGGAGGCGATGATGATGATGATGAAGAAGTTGTTGAATCTTATTTATCATCTGTGTGGAAACGTGCTAAGGTAGATATTTATACTGTATAAAAAAATAATTTTTGTTAAAGATAAATAATAAGTAAATATAAAGTAAATCTGTAAAATAATATTTAAATATCAATAATCAATTTAGAATTTAGATTGAATTGCAATTGCAGCTTCTAAAACGTTTTCAACGTTAATATCTGATTCATCTTCTCTCTTAGAATATTTCGACATAATATTAGTAGCTTCAACTTCCTTAGAGAAATCGTTTGAATCATTAGAATCATAAACGTGGTCAATAATAGTTTCAAAACAATAAACAATAACTTGCATACTAATAACTGAAATTAATGAACCACTAATGATAACAAACCATGAATTATCAACACTTGTTTGACCAATATAACTTTCAATTTCATCACTCTTTGAATTGATACCATTGTTATACATTAATGTAATTGCAATGGAGATAAAGGATCCAATAATTAATAGATAACGCATAAATGAAACCCAAGGTTGTGATGATTCACTACGTGCACTAATAACAGGTTTTGATAACTTGATATATTTCATATAATCACCTTCTTGTTGAATTAAACCAAAAATAAAACAACTTAATGCACCTAAAGTCCAAACTGGTCCGAAAAACATTAAAAATCCGTATTGTAAGACGTTTTGTCTGTAGTCATCATCAATGTTTACTTCAGGTTTAGAAAATTGTAAACGAACAAGCTCAAGAAATTCATGTTCTTCTTCATTATCAAGCTTCTTGAAATCTAATTTTTTAGATGATGCTGGAGTACCCAAAATACTTGCAATCTTACCAATACTCAAAACTTTAGATAGAATAATTGGAACAGCAAATTCAACAAATGTACCAACAACTTGGTTAATAACCATGAAATAAAAAATTTGTGATGACATTCTCATGCTATTAACCTTATATTCAGATTCTAATGTTGGAATATTTGGAATATAGTTGTAAGCAGATGTTGCTTTAGAGAGGATTGCTTTAATAGTTTGAAGATATGGATCCAGACAATAACCAATTGGTAAGTAAATAAATGACGTGATTAATAATGGAGCATATGCTGCAAGACAGTTAAATAAAAACATTTTGACAATAAGTGACTTGTTTTCACTTTCTTGTGTTGGATTTTTTTCAAATGCCAAATATTTCTTTGCAACCACGCCATAAATAATAGTAACAACAGGGACTAGAACAATAACAAGAATGGTTGGTACTAATGCAAGGATTGACTTGAATGGACCTTGGTAAATTTCAGTGAGAAAAATTTCTATAAGGAAACAAATAAATTGGGTTGTAAATAATGCAGTTGCACTACTTAAAGTAATTGGGATGAAACAAACTTGACGTAATAAAATTTTCCATTTTGGAATTAAATCATCCTCTTCAAGTCTGATGGTTTCAGTTTTTGAAATATTATTTAAATTCCAGTCATTCTTTAATTTTTTTTCACTTGCATAAATACATAGATAACAAGTTAGACCAATGAAAAGGTTAATAATTGCATAAATTAATGAAAAATTACCCAGGAAATACCATGAAATGATACCAAAAACGCTAATACAGCCGATTGATGAAACATAAGCTTGAACAAAATTATAATAAATTGCGTATTTTGAACCAAAATTTTGTCTTAAAAATAAGCTATTTTGATCACGAATTGGCTTTCTGAAAAGTTTACCAATATTTTTCATGTTTAATTTTGATTCTTTATCTAAATTCATGATATGTTTAACCGGAACTATATTTTTAACATTATTTTTACCGACACTAATATCACAACCACCTTTAGATTTTGGTAGAGTTAATTTTAAATAAATTAATCTTAATCTTTCAGCAATTGATATTTTTTCATCACTTGTGGCATTGTGTTTAATATTAAATAAACCGTCAATTTCATTTGATAATTCAACTAATTTTTCGAATGACGCTTCATTTAATGTAACCAATACAATTAATAAATTGGTGTTTGTATCAGGACGCACTTCGACAATAAAACCATGTAATTTTAAAATACTAGTTAAGATTTTCAAATTGGCTTCTGATTCTAAGTCCGTTCTCTTTGTCTTTTCATCATACTTGTATAAAACTTGAATGGCGTAATCCGGAAGGTCAGAAAGTAAACTGTTTTTAGAGGTTTTTTCAGATTTTGAAGACGACAATTGCTTTTCAGAAGTAGCATTGACCCTTTGCTTCAATTCTTGAGACATTTGGAGTTGATTTGAAGTGACAATTGATGTTAGTTGACAGCAGTTACTAGAAAATAACAGCATGGCCGGAAAATGACAAGACCAGAATTTGAAAAACATTCTTTACAGCGAAAAACGTGAATTTTCTATTGTTGTGGGCTTGAACCTCCAAACATTCTATCAATATTGCAGGTTTAACATTTAGCATTAAGCGTTAAGTCAGGCATTTATTCTACAAATTAGGGATTAAACGGCGTTATGTATATAGAAAAGTAGTATCGGATGGAAGTCATTTCATGGTTTGAGAAATTGAGCAATTTTATTGGGAAGAGATTTCACATCAATGTGTTTCTGTTGGGCACTGTATCTGGATCTTCTTTTGTCGTTTTTCACTTTCTTCATGTCCATTGGTTGGACATTCATTAGAAGATTCTTAAAAATTTTGATGTTTTCATCAATGTCTCTAGGTTTATCAGCAAGCTTCCTTTCCTTCCGAATTCTAGTCATGAGACTTCTAGGGGTAAATTGCATTTCTTTGTTTTCTCTAGTTGGCTTTTGTTTTATTTTAAGTGGTGAAGGAGGCGGAGTATGTGTTGCCCGGAACCTTCGTAGTTGAAGCTGATCCTGAGATTTGAACTTAGCATGAGAGTTGACATTATCTGTAATACTTATACTATTATTTGTAGTATCTTCTACTTTGATTCCAATTAATTCCTTATCTTTAGGCTTAACTAATTCCAATTTTGCTACTGTATTTTCCTTAACCACTATCGTTTCAATATTATTATTTACTATAACTGCGCAGCTTGAATTTAAAGATGATGGTGGCGGTAACTGTTCCACATTTTTAGTATACCATTCTAAACTTGAACTATGTGAGGCCGGTATTTTTGCACCTTGGTCGATGACAGTTTCACCTTTGGAATAGTTATACAATCCCAACATTTTTCCAAATTTATTTAAAGGATCTTCATAAAGCGAATAGTAAAGGGAAGCACTGTGATTTTTGGTATCATTCTGCAATTCGACTTGTGATGCAGTTGACTTTTCTGGATCTGATGAACCACTTCTCGTATTGTTATCAGCAGTTACTTTGGTATCAGTATTCTTTGAACTAGAGGAATTTGAGTTATTTGAATCATCACTATCAGGATCTCTCTTTCTAGTATTTGAAAAGGCTTTATCAGTAACATCATCACCATAATTTCGACTTTTTTTTTCGTCGTTATCATCTTCGTCTTCTGCTTCATCTTCATTTCTATCTTTCTTCTCGTTTCCTTCTCCATCTTCTTTCCTATCAATTTTATTAATTGGCTGCTCATCTAATTTTATAGCTGAATTCAGATATTCATTAACAACCGAAACAGCCTTTTGCGCAACTGATATAAAGGAATTATCGTTTTCAGAAATGGTTTCATTATTTAAAGTAACATCACCGATATCAGCTAGATTATTAATATCAATTGAAGAATCTACTAAGCTATCAGGATTACCTTTATTTGGTTTGATAATTCTACCAATTGGAGTATCCAGATGTATTAGAGGTATGGAGTAATCAGTAAATCGTGTACCAGGTTCTCTCCATAAACACAGATAAGAACTTTTCAAGCATGTTATACAGACAGGTTTTGAACGTGAACACTTTTTATGTCTCTGTCTACACGTTAAACATCCAGCTGTATTTGCAGATTTGTTATCTTTAGAATCTTCTGTTGTTTTTAACGTTTTCAGCATTTTTGGTGTTTTTGGTACCTTTGGTGTTTTTGGTATTTTTGATGTTTTTGGCATTTTTTCTATTTTTTGTGTCTTTGGACTTTGAAGTGCATTTGGAATATCTTCTGCCTTTATAACTTTTGTAACATTTGTAGATTTTGTGGATTCAGACTTTAAATCGTCAGATAACTTTTGTTCCACTTCAAGATTATTCTGCTTTTTTTGGATTTTCTGTTTCTTTGGAACTGCCTGAGACTCTTTTCGGGAAGCGGTAGTCATCCTGCAATGGAATTGTGGTCTATCCAAACAAAAAAACAAACAATTTACTAATCTATTCTTACAGTAGAAAATTCATGTAACTAAAAAAACGACAACAAGCTAAAAGCCGGTCGATCGTCGCTGAAACCCCCGTGCACCTCCCTTTTTTGCGCTCCCCTCTCTTTTCCTCTCATTTCTTCACTTAACTTCAAGTATGGTTATTAGGTTGACCATACAATAGAATATTCTACAAACACAAAAAGCATCCATTAAATATGCCTGCACCTGTGCCTTTCTCTGCTCAAAACGCCAAGAACGTTGCGCTTCTTTACAGACAAGCTTTAAGAACTGCTAGAAATTGGATAAACCAAAACTCTTTCTACAGAGAAAAAGCTGCTGAAATCAGATTGAGATTCGAACAAAACAAGAATATCTCAGATCCACTTGAATTAGAAAAGGTTCTTGCCAAGACTGAAGAATTATTAGCTAAATTCCAACATCCTGATCCAATTATCCCACCAAAGAGACCAGGTGGTATTATGTACGATAGAAATGCTCCTCCAAGATACACCGAAGGTCCAATGAACTTTAAAAACACTGTTTAATTGCACTAGATTTATTAATTTTTGAGCATATTCTAACCATCACAATACAATCTAACAAATCAAAACGAAAACAAAAGCCAATAAATCTATAACCCCGATTTCATTTCTTTCTTTATCATTTTAGCTTGTTGATGCATTTTATTTATCAATTCAACTTACAAAGAGGCCTTCTAATTAAATATGAATTTTATTTTGCATCGCTTGTTATGATAATAATCAAAGATGAGACCAATCAACTAAACTAAACCAAACCAAAATGATATTTTTTTAAACAATTTAAGAAATTGATTTCTAGATAACAGAATTATAGAAATTCTTTTTGTCTCAAACCAATGATTGACTTGTTAAATAAATAGCACAACTTCCTCTATTCATTCTATATATTTTTCCATAATATTTATATTTACCCCTCGTATATAAACTATTTATACTTATGTCTTTTTAACTTATTTATTCAGCAAAAAGCAACAGATACTGATCATGAAAATGAACTCGCGAGTTCACCATTGTTGTTGTTTTATTACCCAAAGTGGCAAATTTAATTTACTCTCTATTCATTATGTCTCTTGCTTAATAAAAAAGTAGTAAAAAAGCTAAAGTATTTATGTCCAAGTTTTTTGAAGAGATCCTCAGTGGCATTATGCCGATGAGCAACAACAGTATCTATCTACTTGCCTTTTTTACCTTTTTTGAATGCTGTATTCTAGCTTAATTTACTAACACGGCTCAGTATATTTTTTTTCGTTTAATTACAGATTCACAGAAAGAAATTCATGCGGAATCAAATCTACCTAACTTTGATGACTATCCAAATGACCTACAAGATGATTTGCTAGACTTATTTCTATATTATGCTGATAATATATGTGATGAAAAAATTAAAGACTTGAGGATACAAGTCAAATTTTATGGTTTCATTGCATGTATCATAACAATTGCATTTATATTTTTTTGTTTGTTACTCTTTAGTGTTTGGATTTTCTCATTAAATGAAGATAGCATTTTTGAGGTTGGGGATAATGATAAGCTTAAAAATAGGAGACGTTCATTTGAAAATATTTATACTGATGATGAAAGTGAAAATATCGATGATTCAAGTTTTTGGGACCTTGGTTTGAAAAATTCGTTTACTGAAGACTTCAGAGAAATGAAGCAGGATTTTGAAATTGATCATGTGATTCAATTGAAAAACCTTTATATTCCGAAATGGGACATATCAAGGGAAGTAATTGAAAAGGCATTATTTTGGAAAAACAACCAACTAAGCAAGAAGAATGAATGTCCTGGCTATGACAATATTATTGATATTTATGCAAGTGGGATTTTGGAGGTTGAAGATGTTAATGCTATTTCTGAGACTAATAATCATTCTGATAATGAGGATGATGAAGTTTATGAGAATGTAAATCATAATCTTAAAAGAATTAATTTTAAAAGAGTACTTAATTATTCAACTTCTGATTTATTATCAGGAGGCTCAGGCTTCTATGAGTCATATGAAAATCCAATTTCAAAAATTTATTCACACTCTAGTATTCAAAAAACTCCAGTTTCAAAGGCATATTCAATTAACGAAACTGACGATTATGAATCTGAAGTAAGCACTTCAGATATAGATTTAAATTTGTATTCAAATTGCCATTCGAAAATATCACGTATTTCATTGCTTTTAGAAGACGATTCAGAAGTTAGTAATAAAATTGCTTCTAATGGTTCAAATAAAAACGAACTTTTAGTTCGTTCAAGTAAGTCTGAGGATAATATAATTGTTAAAAATAAGAAGAAAATAGATGCTAAATACAATAGTAGAGAACAGACAATAAAGATGGGCAAAATTGGACCAACATACCTATATGTTTATTTGAATCTAATTTATGGTAGCTGGGATGAATTTAAAAGTAGGGGTTTATTAAGTGATAGAAATTTTAATAATAAAATTGGTACAAAAAATCTTTTCAAGTTTTTAAAATATTTTAATAGAAACCAAGTTCGTGATTTCAAATGGACCAAAATAATAGATAAATTGAAAACCATTAGAGGTGCATTTTTCAATGAAAAATATCATGATGTTATATTGGAATGTATAATTAAAAATATTGAATTTTTAGCAAGTCTTTTAATTAATGAAAAAATAGAAAATAAAGTCAAATTGGAAATTTATTATTTATTCTTTTATTCATTTAGCTTTGAAAGTAAAATTCAATTAAGTTTTGAATTTGTTAACTTAATTATTAAAAGCATGATTAAATCATTAAGTTTAATTAAATATGAAAAAGATGAAGAGAGTGAAGAAAGTGAAGAGCATGAAAATATGGAAGAAAATTTAATTATTTTCAACGATGGTTTAAGATGTCTATATAGTGTTTTAGGTTATTCAAATATAGACGATTTTATTATTGAAATATACAAGAAAAATTTTGGAAATATAAATGAATTAACTTTCAAAGAACAAAGTATAGTTTGGGAATTATTTAAATTGATTATCTGTGAATGGATGCTTGAAGCTGAAAACATTGGAGAAATTAGAGATATTTATCATAAGTTAAATGCTAATTTTGAAAATTCAATTACTAATTATGTTGAAAAGGATAATCCGAAATTTCAAGAGTTTTTGATAATTTGGAAGATGCTTATCAATATGGTTAACGCGAGAGATGAACACAATAATGATGAAAATGAGAATATCAATAAAGTTGAGATGAAATGTAAAGATAATAATAATAAACTTAAGAGAAGATTATCAATGGAAAATTTGAAGGATGTAAGTAATACTATATAAAAAAAGATTATTGCTTTTATATAAAATACGCAGTATGTAGTTTTTTAAATGAATTGAATTAATTTTGTATTTGTATTGAGAGCTAAAAATATCTAAAGAGTTATTAACTATAGACAAAACAGTGGATCTTATCTAAGAAGAAAGTATGTAAGTAAGCTATATTAAAAAGGAGACATAAATAAATAAATGTGTAGAAAAAACAAGTATTAAAAAGAAACAATGGAAGCTAGAAACTTGTTATTATATATTTTTTTAAGAAAAAAGAAGAAAACTTTAATAGTTTTATTTTTCTTCATTAATAGCAAGGTTTTTTTCAGTTTTAGATTGTTCATTAATTTGAGCCTTTGCTTGTTTGAATAAAGCTTCCTCCTCAGCAGCAGTTAATTCATCCTTCTTCTTGCCCTTAATGTGATACATTGGGTTTAAATGTCTGAAACTGAATTTAACGAATGGTAAATGACCCGTTCTTTCTTCAAATAACATTAGACCTAATAAAATGATTAATGATAACCAGTAAATATTGTAAGAAATAACGGAACCATAAGTTGCAGAATTTTGCCATCCTAATAAAGCATTGAAAACATCCCAACCGTTATCGATTTCAGGGTTACAACAGTTAACGTGCCAAACAGATTGCTTAATGTTATAAGAACCTGGACCTGAACCAGATTCTGATGCATCACCACCAGTTTTCTTGTTAAATTCATTAGTTTGTAAGTACCAAATACCTCTTGAGAATAAACCAGCTGCAATTAAGTACAAGATTGCAGTTGAGATACAAAGGAAAATCTGCAATGAAATTGCAGAACCACCGTAGTACAGGAAGGCACCAACTGCAATACCAGCAATAATACCACAAACAATAGGTAATGGGAAGGCTCTTGCGGAAGCTTCTGTGATACCAACACCACCGACGAAAACAACAGCTTCTAAACCCTCTCTTAAAGTGGTAATGAAAGGTAAAATGAACATGGAATACTTCTTAATTAAATAACCAAACTTGAGTCTATCAGCTTTTTTAGCAGGTGGAGTTAAAATAGCTCTTGCAATTTTAACTCTCCATTTCCTTTGTAACTTATTAATTCTAACCATAGCAATACCCATGACAGAGATAAGAACGGTTGCAATAATACAGAAAATACCTTCCCATAAATCTTCAGCACCACCCCAAATATTTTTACCTAGGGAATAGTAAGCACCAATGAAACCACCACCAACTGCTAAACAAATGAGAATACCAGCAATAGAGCCAGCCCAAATTTGGATGGTTAATTTTTTAGCTAATGCCTTGTTACCTTCACCAATGGATTGTTTGACGAAAGCTAAAAGAACAGAGACAACGATAACAGCTTCGAGGGCTTCTCTGAAGACAATGAAGAAGATTTGAACGTTGAAAACGTCAGTCATGATGCTCTTCTGTTAGATGATATGCAAAGAATGGAAACAAGAGAAAAGAAGAAAAAAAAAGAAGCAGAAGTAGAAATCGAAGAAATGAAAGGAAAAGGAGTAATTAAAATCTAAAAACCATCACTTAAACCTTAATCTGGTAACAAGCAGCAGAGTGGATCCATTATATACAGGCCTTGTCCTGTCAAAAGCTGCCCAAACGTCAAAAAGCTGCCCGAAAACAAGAACTCCTGCTAACCCATACAAATTTCAAGAATTTCGCAAATCGCCAGCGGACTTTTCGCACATAAGATCTCCGCCCCCTGCTCCAATCAATGATATCAACCGCTATCTTCTCCCTCACTCTCCTCTTCGTCCGCTGCCTCCAAGTCGCACACCGCCTTACAGTTAGGACACAAAAACTGCGGATACGTCTTCACCAAAAGCGGTCTGATACACCGATAATGCCAGGAATGCGAGCAGCTGCTCACGAACACCGCCTGGCACGCCTTGATGTCGTCCAAACAGATCACACACGGACTCAACCCCATTTGCGAGCTATGGCCATCACCGCTGTCACCACTGTCTGCGTCCGTTGCGCCGTTGCTGCCCCTGTTGCCATCCTTCCCCGTTAACGTCTTCAACTTCTCGTGTGCTTCTCTGTTGAATCTGGCTGTCCGTTTCTTCCACGAATTGTTGAGCTCGATTTTCACCTTCACACACCGGTAGATCTCTTCCGATCCTCCTCTGTAATCCACTCCCAACTGTAGAATGTCTGAGTCCTTGAGCAAAACATTTTGGCTATCCTTATTGGGCACTGAAAGTCGAACATGGTTCAAAAATGTACCACTACTACTACTAACATCTTTAATATACCATTTGCCTTCGTTGTCAACCGTCAATTCCCCGTGTTCTCTAGAGACAACTTTGCTCTTGAATACTATAGATGCACTTGACCCTGGTGCTGCAAGTGCTGCCTTTTTGTTTTTCTCGGTGTATCGGCCGATCGCTAACGTCATACCTGGTTTAATCTTTCTAATAATTGGTCCAAAGAACATATATGGGTATGTACTCGAATGATCAATGGATGGAGTTAACCTAATTGAATAATTACCATTAGAATCACAGCCTTTTCCCTTAGTATCACTATCACCAATACTGTTGGTATTTACTATTCCATTATCAACCATTATTGCATCTCCATCTGCTTCTTCACCTGCTTCATTACCTACTCTATTATTTAATACAATATCTTCAGTTATATCGCCTATTGTAATTGGATTGTTAAATGTATTACCAATTGTTTGATTGTTTTCAGTACTCATCCCAACTGATCCAATCGTATCATTTCTTAATGTATTTCCTCTACTTCTAATATCTTGATTGTTATTACTATTGGCAGAAGTCGTATTTGTATTATTCAATGGACTAGCAAATCGTATCATATCACTATCTTCAACATTAGCATTGGCATTGCTATTATCATTACCATTAATAATAACATTGATATCATCTGTAAATTCTCTAAAATTCCCAATTGTTTGACTATTAGATAGATTATAATTATACGAATTTGGGCTGAATGTATTATGTGCTGAATTATCTTCGTTTGTTATAACAACACTACTATTCACATTACCGTTATTTCCAATATTATCAAAACTCGTAAAAATATGTGGTGATGGTGATACTCTAGACTCATTATTACTTAAATCAACTTGACTATTGCTCGTTAAATTATTAAATGGGTCAAGTCTACTACTAGAAGTACTTTGTAAATCCAAATTAAAGTTGGTTTGAAATCCCAAATTTGAGAATCGACTATTATTAGTATTACTATTAGTATTACTATCATTGGTTGTATTGTCACCACTTATTATCGTACCTAGTTGAACACTTTCAAGAGGTTGTTTTCGTTGTTGTTGCTGTTGTTGATTCCGATTATGTTGGACATTATTAACATTATCTAGTGTTCCACTCCCTGTACGAATAAATGCTCTAATCACTTCTTCAGAAACATCAAATGGATTTGCTGGTGGAGAATTTTCACTAATATTATTATTGCTATTATTGTTATTACTATTATTGTTGTTGTTATTAGTGTTATCAGTGTTATTATTATTATTATTATTTCCCATAATATTACTGTTTGACCCTTGTTTTGATAATGATACAGACGCTGATCTTGATCTTGGTTGAGATGATTGAGATCCTCGTCTTAAACTTTGATGTGGTGATGACGTGTACTGTGATGAGGTACTTGGTCTAATTGAATTGACCAGACTAAGAATTGCATTCCCAACAGATTTCTTTCTCCTTAGTTGTAAACTACCATGTTGTTGAAGTGATGGTGAATTATTGCCACTATTATTATTTGAATTATTTGATCCACCATATTCACTACCCGGGAAATTTGTATTTGATGCGTTTAAATTAGTTGTTGAATTGGAATTTGAGCCAGGACGTGAACTAGATTTCGAATTTGGATTTGCTTGTGTTTGTGTTTGTACTTGGGACTGTGAATGAGATCTTGATCTTGGATTTGATCCTGGTCTTAAATTTGATGAATCATCTTGTTCAACAGAAGCATTTGGTGTTGATGGTCTATAATTTGCTGTGTTAAACGGAATAAATGGCATTTTCTAAAATTTAAAACAATGAGACGTTAAATTCTATCAAAATACCCAAACCTTTTTTTAATGAAATTGAAAGTTATTTATAATATGTAATAAATAGATGTGAAGTGATGTAGTTCCAGTTTAAATGAAATTCAGTATACTATCTATTAAAATTATATCGAAAGAAGAAAATGGCCCTGTTCCTTTCGTTTGAGAAATAAGCCCCTTCGTGTCTTTGTTAAACAAAATATGAATATCTTCAGCTAATAGAACACTATATAACTAGCTATAAATGCAAACTTATCAGTGGAAAGCTGTAAAGAAACCCCCAGAAAACTCCTTAATAACGTAAATCCCTTCCTGTGCCGATGACCTGAAACATTTATGATGCTTCCACTTTGATTTGAACTTCGATCCAGAATTCGAGTGAGCAGGGCAATTTCGAAAATCTTCGCCCACAGCATGTTTTTGCTGCAATCATTCCCAATGCGGAAACAGAAGTTAGGAGTACAAGACAAAATTAAATTACATACACATCATAATATCACAATATCACCCAACTACAATCCAAAATCTTCATTCAGTACATTTTCAAATGCTTCCATGCAGTACTTCAACTCTTTTCTTTTAGTCCCTTGAGGCTCCCAACTCTTAAATTCCTCAAATAGCTGTTCAATGATTTGTTCAACGTCAAAATGTTTTTGTAGTTTATTCAACTCTTGAATAAATCCACGTAAACTCCATGGAATATGATAATTATTTACATTATTTTCTCTCAGATTTCGGGAATCTTCAATCATTGTTTGTTGATACAATAAATCGCTTGTATTCAGCATATTATTAATGCCAATTCTGTATCCATATTTATTGTTCAAGACTTTACTATGTCCACCATCCCCAATTTGACTTGAAAAAAAATTGCTTAGTTCAACCAATAATCCATGATCAGTATAATTTAAATTTCTAACAGTCAAAATTAAATTAAATAAGCTAACAAGAAAATCTGGTTGGTGATCTTTACCATCAACATACAACGCACGATAAATATTTGGATGAAGTAAATGTAATCCTAAACTTGAATATAATGGTGCAAAGCAATCATTTAATGACCCAATAAAGGTAATTTTAAAGTTCTTTTTGAGAAGTATCCTCATATTTCTAATTATTTCTTTACTTTGTAATGAATCTGGATCTTCTAGATCAAACATTTCACTGATTATATCATTATCTTGTCCAACACTCCCACGAGTGTTAATTTTGCTTTCAACTTCAGGAAATGGGCCCATTAAAATACCTGAAAACCCTATTAGCCCCAGTTTCTTGACATCATCGAAAACATTTGACGTAATCAATTTTGCAAGAGCGTGGATTGCTAATGGCACACTAATTGAATTTGCAACGGCTAAAATATAATCACTTTCACTTATAATATCTGTCCAATTATCTAAAATTGATAAACATCCATTAACTCTTTCAAAAATTTTACCATGACCTTCAAGATTAATAACGTTTATATTTAATTCAACATTATTAATTTTGGACCATCTCTCTAATTCGGCAATCGCCATCTTATTCATCTGTTCTGCTGTTCCTGTTGGTTCACCAATTATGTTTCTTACTATTTTTTGTGGGAAAAATCCATGAAAACTTAAGACAACCACTTTTTTAATTGGCTTTTTCAAATTTTTATGTTTACACCTTAATGTATTATCTGCATATAAATGAACTTGTGGTGAAAAAAATGATTCTAATATTGGTATTTTAGACAATGTAATTCTGCACCTTGTTCTCCATGTTAAATCTCGATAATTCCATGAAAGATCAGGCAAAACAATTGACTCATGCGCAGTTAATTGATTTGATTCAGTATCGTTTTTCTTAATCAGGCCATTTTCATTTATTTCAAACATTGATTGTGGCATCTTTTTCAGCATTACCGGTTTTTTATAACTATTACCTGTAATCAAAACATTTTCAAAATTATCATTTAAATGATGCATACTACCCCATGTAATAGCTTTGGGTATACCATAAGATTGAACTTTAATTTGATTTGAAACCTCCTTCCTTTGTAGTTTTAATAATTCATCTTCCATGATTCCACTTCCTAATTCACTCACTGATTCATTTACATTTGGTTTACTCGATTCATAAAAATTCCACCTCCATGGTGTCCACCAAGAATCCGATTGTACTGGCTCATTTTTGCCTTTATCACTTTCCGATAAAACTGATCTTATATTATTTGTTTCAACGCTATCTCGACTTACTGCAATAACTTCTGAACATCGATTTGGAGCCAGTTCGTCATCCATTAGTGATGTTTGCCGCTGTTGTAAAAATGGAAGTGCAGCTGGAAGCGTTGATACTCGTCTTGTTATATTCCAAATAAAATTTGTATCATCATGTGAATTTAACGGCGAATTATCATCAACTATTGCTATATTTATATCTGATTTAGTAACGGTTTCGTCCGCTAATAATGTCGTGGGATTTGGAGCCCATATGCTATTTGTAATAACAGTGTCGGTAGTTGTGTATCCACTACCCTGGCTTGCTGGGGGAAATAATTCTTGAGCTTGCTGCGGATCTTGAGTTCTTGTTTGGCTAATAACTACATCTGCATTTTCAATTTCGTCTGGTTCTTTGACTTCACCAACTTCTGATGTACGTTGCCAAAACGATAATGTTTTCCAGAATAGTGCCTTTGTTTCTTCGGCTGTAGATTCAACATTATCACTAACGTCATCATTTGAATCTGCACTCTTATTTAAGTTTTCAAGAATTGGTAGTTCCTTTATAGCAGGTACTTCGGTTATATCTTCTTTTTTAGCCGGAAGCGTAACTATTGCAGAAATAATGCTATTATTAGAACTTCCAATCTTCTTCATGGAAGTTGGAGAATGCTTGCCAGTTTTAGTTATGGAATGGTTTGTACTGATATCATCTGGGCTGTTCCTTCTATCGCTAATGGGATGATTTTGGGAATGTTCTTGCTGCATATTTCAAAGTTCACACCAAACAAAGTTCAGTAAAGAAAGGTACGATGTATTGTTGTTAATTTGGGTGCTCAGTATGATGGAACTGTAAATAACAGCTGTCATCAACGGGAACATACATAACAAAATGTCGGAGAAGGGAAA
Source organism: Pichia phayaonensis (assembly GCA_030558305.1). Classification (NCBI taxonomy): domain Eukaryota; kingdom Fungi; phylum Ascomycota; class Pichiomycetes; order Pichiales; family Pichiaceae; genus Pichia; species Pichia phayaonensis. The sequence goes on from JAJMSE010000021.1 coordinate 53,825, forward strand.
ATTGCCTGTATTTAGGACCGCGATACAGAAGATGACAATTCATTTTTGATAAAACATTACCCAGATGCGCAAATGTGAAAAATTTCTAAAGTTGCTGGTTATTACCAACATTACTATATTGGGAAGTAACTAATTATGAAACAAGCAAGGAATCGAAGAGTATAATGGTATGTCAATCTTAGATGGTTAACTTATGGAAATAAGTAAACCGACTGTCCCATTTGGGAAAGGTTATGCAGCTAATCATAAGATTATATGCATACAATAAGTTACGGATTAGGAATAATAATGGAAAATGTTTATGCAGTATATAGATACATGCATAACTTGATTATAAAATAACTCATTGTTATTACATACCGGCTAAACCGAAATAAGGTGATTTAATGAAGTAGAATCAATATTTAAAGGGATTAATATCCATTTACTAATTATTTAATTGTATAGAAAATTTATAGTTCCTTTAATCAGCTTGTTACAACCCCAATCCTAGGTTAACTACTTACTAATCATTTAAGTACTTAACTATACAAACAATTTGTTAAGAAATCAATTTCTTGTTAGGTATTCTATTACTTATCTATTTACTGTTTCATGTAACTGATTACTATATTCCAGTTAAGATTTATTTACTGATTTGGTTTATATTTATTGCAGATCAAATATTTTTACACTCAACTTACTCATTACTAGTTTAAATTAAAGTATGTATATCGTTTAATACAATAGGTTTCACTGCTAAACCATTTAATCCCATTTGAGAATATATTAATATGACATAAGCAAAGACACATTCAATATAGTACAAATGGTTACGGTATGGTAGGTATGACGTTTGTTTATCTCAATATACGGTATGTAGGATATTAAATATGCGCTACCATCTCAAGAAAATCCAATAATTTTTCCTAAATCACAAATTGCATTTCTCGTTTGCGATGTCTGGTTCTTGGTGTTTTTTTTTCAGAAACTTGTCACATTTGGAGACATTTTTTATTAGACAAAGAGTATTGGTAGAGTATTATGTCTGAGTGGAAAGACATTGTATTACAGAAATTGCAAGAAAGGGACGAAAAACAAAGTCGGAATGGCTGTTTTGAGACATGTATGTGCATTTGCTCTCGTAATTTGATAAGGTAACTACACCACTACAGTTGCTATATATTACCATTATACACTATTTGAAGCAAAAATACTAACTTGATTAAATGTCCTATTTTACAGTAAGATTTATGAACGAAGAGATAGAAAAATATCGTTCAAGATGTGAGCAACTTAAAGTTGAAGACTCACTCAATTCTCTTGACAAAGCATTGACTGAAATTGAAGCCTTGACTGAAAGACTCAACTTAAACGAAAAAGTTATTCAGCAAAAGGAACTGGTTAATAATGAGTTAATAGTTGCATACGGCTCAGCCAAGCAAGATAAAGAAGCCATTAGAGGACATTACACGAAACTAGAGAAGAAAAATACCCAGCTGCAAGAAGAGATGGCAATGAACAAGAAAACTATTGAACTTATCAACGATCATATTCTTGAACTTCAGTTTGAAAACAACATGTTGCAACAAAAACTCAAAGGTTGAAACTGGACATTGACCTCTTTCTAAGAAATGGAATTTCCTGTTTAGGAAGTCACTTAATTTTTCTTTTTTCTCATTTTTTTTAATACTTTTTTTTTACATTTAAGGAGCTGACATCATAAAATAAGTTCTTTGCCTGTGATATACTGTATATCATTAGGAAACTAGCAACTAGCAACATGACTTCTTCCTTCTCTTTGGTATTGAAGCATCTCGATTTAACACAACAAGAACATCTTATTGATGATATTGTTGAATATTTAAAAACCAACACCCACTATGAAACCCATTCTGCATACATTGATACCTTTTGTGAATTGGTTGGTCAACCTACGAATTTGAGCCCTAACTTAGAAGACTTTGCTTACAATTACTCAATTTCCCTCTTGCAAAAAGATGATAGCTCATGTTATTATGATTCAATTTTAAAACTTTCTTTAACTATCAATAACCTTTCTGAAAGAGTTATTGACTTTGTAATCGAAAATTTATCTACATATTTCCTTTACAATCCAAGACACTTCAACCAACAGATTTCTAATCTTGTTAACATTGGCTCTAATAAAGGATGTCATGAATTATCAACTACTTTTGTTTTAAATCTTCTAAAGTTCACTGAATGGTTTTTCATTAATAATGAAGAATTTGCATTAAATTACTTAAATGAAGATTTCGATAAGTTATGTTTTATTTATCTTACAAACGAAGAGTCTGAAATCTCAAAGGCATCGTCCAAAATTCTCAAATGGAGAATGGCATCAATTTGTCAATCTGAAGAAACTACTTCTTTCTTATGGAAAGTCATTTTCTTGATTCAACAATCAACTAATAGTATTGAGAAATCTTATGGTTATACTTTATGGTTAAGATTTTTTGGTTATTTTAAACCTGAAAACTTGAAGACCAATGAACAGTTTCAAAAAATTATCTCAAATGAAAAATATTGGCATTTTTTAAGGGATGGTTTAATTAGTATTACACATGAGCATAAAAAGTATGCTTTAACCTTGATTCAAATGTCTGTCCAATCATTATCAACTAACTTATCTTCTCCTATAATTAAATGGGATTGTGAAAAAGAAGCAGAATATATTGAAAGTTGGAAAAGATTATGTACATTATATGAAATTTTAGGTATTGATGCTGCCATGAATCAGGCACAAGCTGCAACTAATGATCTATTAAGAATCTTTGCACCTGATTCAGATATCCCTGTTCCCTTTGCATTAACCATTCTCTCTGTCGGTTTCAAGGCTTCAATGGATCGCATCAAGAAGTTTGCTTTGAAATTAGCCTTTAGTTTACCAAAAGAAAGTTTGACTTTATTTAAAAATGATTTTAAATTTATTTCTCAAGTTTTCTTACCCTTTACTATGAAGTCTTTACATTTTACTATTCAAGAACTAGGTGATCGTAAATATACATCACAATTTGGTAATCAACTTCGTGATTTTATTTGCAATTGCGTTGATTCATTAGATGCACCATCGGATATTTCACAGTTAGTTAATTCAATTTTTGATTCTTTAAGTGAAAACCGTTTAGTGTTTAGTACCGCACGTATTTATGTTACATGGGGTGTTTTAAAAGGTTTGGAAAAGAAAAGATTTAAGCCATTGGATTCTTCTGTTTTAAAACGTTTAATGTCACTATTTGAAACTACAGCAGAAGATGATATTGGCAAAACAACTTTACAAACCGTTCACTTAAAATGCATGTTACAAATTGATCCTACAAAAGTCACAATAAAATCATTTATCCAAGCTCTTGTTTACTTCATCCAACTTAATGGCTATAAATTATATGTTGATAATGAAGAATTTTTCTTAGATTATTTTAATACCTATTTCCAAAAGGAGGATTTCATTGAATTATTAGCTGACAAAAATGTCCCAGTTTCTGTTGAAGAATTCCTAAGTATTTCATCTTACTTGATTTCTGAAAAAGTCGAGGCATCAACATTGACACCATACATTTTATCACATCATCAATGTCCAAGCCTTTTAGTTCAAATGGCAACAAGTGGATTAGGTTTTAAACCTATTTGGAGTGAAAGTTTAGTTGTTTCACGTGTTGAACGTTTTGTTAATCAAATGGTTGACGGTTCAAAATCGTTGGATATTTTAGTTTATTCGGATTGTGAAAAATTATTTAAAAACACTATTCTTTTTTCCAATGAATTTTGGATGAGTATGAGGTTAGATCCATTATATGAAATGGTTTTCAATTCTTTAGCTGAAGTTGATAATTCCGAAGAGGCAAAGTATTATATTGCACAATTCAAGTTTATTTCACTGAGTTTTCCACAATGTGTCTTTAATGAAGATTTTAATATTACCTTTGATTCTCTCAAAAATTTATTTGTTAAGTCGCTCAGAAAAGTTACAAAGGGAAATGATAAAACATTTTACAAAGCCAAAGATGAACTCCATTCGTATATCCTCAACAGCATCAACTCACTGTTTAAAATCAATACATTTGATGCTGCATTCAGGGAAAAAATTTTAACACTAGTCAATGATGTCGTTTCTGTAGCTGGATATCATTCTCATTTGTCAATTGTTAGATTGTTAAATTCATTCCTTGCCAATTGTACCGAAAATGAACCTTTAACTAAAGTGGAATTACTCTCAATTGTCACTAGTTTAGAATGTATTTGGAATGACCTTATCGCAGATCGTTTGGTTTTGAGTGAACGTGACTTACATCAAGCATTTATTAAATTATCATTAAATCCAAAACTATTAATTGCTTCAATTAATGATGATGAATTAGCTGATTCACTATATGAAATTATGGATAAAATAATATCACAATCATCAGGTAGAAAGGGTCTGCTCCCATACTTATTTAAAGCTATTTCAGATTATCAAGTTTCCTATGCAGATAGATTTGAAGAAACTATTTGGTTAGCGAAGGTACTTGTTAAGGGCACATTCCTTTACCAAAGTGAAATCAATATTTTTCAACTCGATTGTATTCTCTCTGAAGAATTTGATAAAACTTTAAATATTTCTGGTGAATCTTTATACAAATCAGTTTATGGTGCACCAGAACTCAGCTATCGTGTTACCATTTTTGCTATTATTGGTTCAATTAAAACACCTGCATTTGCGAACAAAATTTGGGATTTTATTTTTAACAATCCATCAACGTTCCATTTCCTTGATCCAAAAAAACGTACTGATCATAAAGAACAGTGGAAAAGAATTCAATTTTTATCATTATTGGTTGCTACAACTGATATTTTAGAATCTTCAAATCTTATTCATTATGTTGAAAAATTCTTATTGCAAAGATTATTTAAAGATGCATCGCCTCTGTGTCGTGTTTACATTGAATGGATTGTATCTATTGCAATTTCACGTGTTCCAGACTTTAAGGATGTTGTTTTCAATGTATTAAAAGAAGGCTTTGAGGCTCAACAACCATTGGTCGTTGTCAGTTTTGAACGTATTTCTATGTTGCTTACATTACAACTTGATGATAAGGACGCAATTGATTTTTTAACAAAATTTGTTGTTGATGTTGTTCTCCCATTAGCTTCTTCAAATCGTGCTCTCAACAGACACTTTTCAACTAGTATGGCATGTGTTATTTACAATGAAATTGTCAGGAAACAATTAAATTTCCCACCTTTATTAAAGGAAACTCTGAGAAAAATTTATCATTTTGCACGTGGTTCAGGTGATTATGATAATTATCGTGTTGGTGATGCTTTATTGTGGGATATCAAAAAAGATTGTAATTTGGTTGCGATTACCGGTGGTTTGTTATTGAAAGTTTCTGATAGAGAAATTGATGCAATATACGAAAAAGATTATAAAACATTATTAACTGAACAGCAAAAATCTATATTAAGAATCCCAATTGGCAGCGATGAAGTTGATGCTTGGGTTGTGGGTAAGAGAAGTGCTGATCTTAAGTTAGAGACTTATTATATTGATATTAATGAAGAAAATGAAGAATCTTCGGTCTTACAAACCAAAAGTGGTGTTTGGTCAACAGTTCTGGAACTTGATGAAAATGCCAGAGCAGCTGCACAAGTGAAAAGATCACAGTTAATTGTTGTCTCATCACTTGTTGATAAACCCCCAAACCTTGGTGGTATTTGTAGATTATGTGATTGTTTGGGTGCTGGGTGGATGACAGTTGATAATATTTCAGTTAAGAATGATCCTGAATTTAAGAGTGTCGCAGTTACAGCTGACAGATGGATGCCATTAATTGAAGTCAAAATTGCAGAAATTGCAGAATTCATGAGATTAAAGAAGAAAGAAGGTTATACACTAATTGGTTTAGAGCAAACTGATAAATCAGTTGAATTAAACAGTGATTTGAGATTCCCAGAGAAATCATTAATTTTATTAGGTAAAGAAAGAGAAGGTATTCCAGGTGACCTATTAGCAGAATTGGATATGTGTGTTATTATTAAACAAGTCGGTATTGTTAGATCAATGAATATTCAAACTGCAACTGCTGTTATCGTTCATGCATATTCATCTCAACATTGTTAAATAAGACTAATTACAAACAAGCTTTTTTTTATAAAGTTTATAAATATCTTTCTAACATGTAAACGCTTAAAAAACACCGTCAAATTCGTCAACATCTTGCTCAGCAATACTATTTAATGCTGTAACCACATCGCCAGCAACTTGTTTAACCAATTCAATGGATTTACTGATTAATGGAGGCGTCAGACCTTTGGTATTTGTACTAGATAATGTTAATGATTGAATAGGTGTGGTAATTTTGGAGTTCGACCATGTGACACATACACCGTGTTCCAATATTTGTTCTTCTTCCAAAGATGGATCTATTATAACAGTATTACCTGCAATACCAACAATAAAAACTAAACCAGGCTGAAATGATTTTTCTGAATCTCTTGGAATTAAATATTTGGACGTCTCCCAATCGTCCGAAAATGTTGGTTCCTCTTCGACGTCAAAATCATTTTTGTCAGAAATTAATAATGGTAATCTAGTCGAGTTTAATGCAAGATAAACACCCATTGATATTAAAGATAATAATGAATAAAGAGTATATGATGAAACATTGAAATCTTCAGGAAGATATAAAATTGAGATGTCAATATATAATTGGAAGTAATATTTATTTGTTAATTTTAAAACAGAGTAATCAAAACTCTCATTCAGTGATTGATTAATTAAAGTTGTTAAATGCTGACATAAAGTCGTATTATCTTTTTCACCAAAAATATCAATTTCAACATTAATCAAATCTGAAATATTACTCGATCTAATAACTTTAGCCTTGACACTCGATATGCATTCAGTTCCGTCTGCATTATATATACGTGATGAACCATTAGAATTTGGTAAAAATCCACAATTTGCTTTTAAAGGTCTGTATTGATTTGGTTTTCTTGCATCTGGTCTTTTAGGATTTGATGAAACAAGAGAATCATAAATATATGCACTTTCAGCAATAGATAAAACCATTTGGATTGTTTCTAAAAATCAATATGTTTTGTTCCTCAATTGAAGCCAAATGATATGCTAACTACAAAGAATTTTGAACTTTTGGTTTAAAAAATCTTTTTTCATGATAATTTTTTGATCACATATAAAAAAATTCCAAAAAAAATCTCCGAGACGGGGAATTGAACCCCGGTCTCCCGCGTGACAAGCGGAAATTCTAGCCACTAAACTATCTCGGATTTATGAAATTTAAAATTTTAGTTCCCCCTTTGAATTCATTAATTTATATCATGTGACTTTCCCAATTTGTAAAATTACTTGATTTAAATCAAAGATGCTGCTAAGACAAATATATTTTAAAAATAATATTTCTATTATATTTGAACTAATTATCTTCAGAAATAAAATAATGCTATTTTCTGTAGTTTTCATTGTATTTTAAAGTTATATAAATCCAAACAATAGTTCTAAAGCTTCATGAAACTGACTCAATCAAATTAAATGTAACAAAAAGTGTGGTATTTACATTATTAATTTGTTAGAAATCAAAATATTTGAGAACTTTATTTATTTAATTGATTTTCGGCTATAAAATTGAGCTTTTAAGACATTAATTTTTAATTTGTAATAATTAAAAGTATTATTGTTTAAACTGTAAAATATTTTTTTTTTTAGAAACCAACTAGTAACTTAATTACGTTATATGGATAATTATAAAAATATTTACTAATGAGTTATTTATTAAAGAAACAAAGTTGTGCTCGGAGTAATACTTAAAAAAGTTTATACAAAAATAATGTAAGATGTTTTTGAGGACGTTTTAATGGAATCATTTGAATATAATCGCAAGTGTCACTATTCATTTGTGTGTATTGATTGTTGAGAAAAATATAATTATAAACTAATCAATAAAATTAACGAATTAAAATAAACTGTTATTTATTTTAGATACCATTATTTCTTTTCATTTTCATTTTTAAAATGCTCATTGAGTACTTCAGTTAATCGGATATTACGTATCCATTCGCATTCAATAGCCATCATAGATTAATTACATTTCCATAATTTTGTAATGATAAGGGTATTTAATTAAGTAAAAATGTCTTTGTGGAATGTTATTTTTCGAATTATCAATAAAATGGCTCCAATAGATCGATATGACTTGAATAATTCCTGCATGTAACAAAACTTGAATGTTGGTATATTGTTCCATTATCAGATGGGAAAGTACAGGTGTATGTTGAAAGCTAATAAACCGCCATGACGATTGCAAAAACTGCAACACAGAGAGATATCACCAATGAGAGCAATATAAAAACACCTAATCTACTCCCAGGAAATTCATCAACGGTTAATAATTGTTGAATAACATAAAATCGTATAGTTCCAATTAATAAACAAATAATTGCACTTAGCATAAAACATAAACCCAAACCTTTACTTATTCTTGATACCATTGGCGAATCTTCATGTCCTGCACTTAATTTTAGCAATTGAGCAGCACCAGTACCAACTGAAGCTAGACTTAGTGAAGTTCTTAACCAAGCTAAAAACGTACGTTCCGAAGCTAAATGGTCACGGGCAACAGATTTTTTATTTTCTAATAATAGAGAACCAAAATTCAGCCATGATTTTGGATACTTAACACTTATAGGCCCTAATAGATCATCTGTATCATCCATGAAATCATCACTGCTGCTCTCTTGGCATGTTTCCTGATTTATTATATTTGAGTGTGGAACAAAAGTTTGCACACCTGTAGATTGTAAATTTTCCATCTCAAATTTTATTTTCTATTATGCCATTTACCATAGAACTTCATATAGATGTAGCGACAGCAAGAACAAAACAAAATCGTTTAAGAAAATGATTAGTCACACTAGATTGTAAATTATAAATTATATACACGTTGAAATTTGATTAGAAGTTAAATATTCGGTTGGTTCTTCTGTTCGCTCATACAGTTTTCCCCTTTGGGTAAAGGCCAAAAACTTTGAACAAGATTTATGATAATTTTAAATTAATTATGGCTTACGCCTGACCTTCCAAATTTCACTTCTTGACAATTTTAAAGTATATTAGGGAGAAGTAATAAATTTCCGCATATCCATAATGCCCAAGGTTATCAAGTTCTCTTTTGTTTGTTTGTTTCTTGATTTCTTTCCTTACTTCTGTACCTTTTTCACTAAACTTCCTCGTCTTTTTTATTTAGATTTTGAAGTCCAGCTTCAGACTAAACAGGTCAGCATTCATTATTTCTCTTGAAGCATTCCTTCTTTTAATACAAGAGACACAAGATTTAGTATTTATTTCTAAATTTGTTTGCAGCATTACCACGAATCTTTTTTTTGTATTCATTTAACTCTTTATATTGCTCCTTATCTGAACCATCAGAATTGAGAGTTTTTCGACTTTGTCTACCCTTTTTAATTGCATTCTTCTTCAGCCGTTCTTCTTTCGTGTCTTTCACAAATTGCTTTCTAGGACTTGAGTTTCGTTCTGCTTCTGCATTTTCAATATTTTTCAGTTTAGTTACGGAATAATCGGAATCTGAATTTTTTTCAATTAGACCCACTTGCATAACACCATCTTCAGAAACCAAACCAAACTGTTGAAGCTTCAGGGAAGGGTCCAAGCTGTATTGCATATTTGATTTTCTAATGGAAAGAGACATAAAGAACCCTCCAATTGCAAAGATAAGCGAAACCCAAATAAACTTTGTATACTTCCTCAGTATCATAACCGTTACAGGAGAATACTTTACGGAAAGTGCAAAGAATAAACCAAAAACATGAAGGACAATAAGACATACAATGGAGGCTTTTGTTTTTTATGCTTTAAGCTCTAACAATTGGAGTGCCAAACTCTGCCCTTACCAAAAATCTCGCGCAGCCTCCTCGAAAAGTATAAAAGGAAGTCACCCTCCAGTTTTTCTTCTTCCCTTTCTAATTCTCTCTGTTTTCTTTTGATTTTCCTCCTTTTGCAAGATCTCTTTGCCTTTTGGCTTAGATCAAGTGTAGTATCTGTTCTTTTCAGTGTAACAACTGAAACTGGAGTCCGTTTTGCGGTCTTCATTATTGTTACCCCTATTTTTGATGAGATTTTGCCTACTGTCTGCTGTTCAGATTTATCTGGCACATACGCCTGGCTCTGGTGTCGTTACCCTTTCACTTTTGGTTCCTGATGCCTGGTTTCTACTCTTGACACACAAAGGTTTGTGTGCAACTAGTGGATATGGGTTTGGTTGCTTGTCTAATATGTAGAAAGTATCAAGTAGAAAGTAGAGAAGGGAGGTTTCTCCTTACAAGAAAACTGAGAAATTTTAGTTTTTATTTTTATTTTTATTTTTTTTTTTCAGACCGCATCAATGTTTTTTCTTCTGTTTACATATCAGCTCTTATGATCCTAATATGTATTTCTTATTGCCGTGTCTTTTCTTGACGTGTTTTCTGCAGGCAATTCACATACTAGACATCTTAGAGGATACAGAAATTTCGGTTCTACCGTTCCTGCTACTTTTCTCCTCCCCAAATCTTTCCATTACCATACAAAAATGGCTCCAGTTTGGAATTTGAAAGATCATGTTGAGTGGATTAAGAACACAAAACCTTATATACCCAAAATAGATTTAAGTATAACTGCTCTGACGCCCGACGAACAATCGAAATATGATAACTTTAAGCTATCTACAAACATCAATATTCCTCCAAGATCGAACACTTTGAATCACGAATCACGAAATTTGGCGTTTGCCACACAGAGTAATTCACTGAAAAGAAGTAGTACAGTTTCAAATATTAATGCAACTAACGAATTTAAAATTAATAATACAAATGATTCATTTACCCAAAAAACTTTACCACTGAGACACAGCACACAAATGAACACACTAGAAAACCCACCAAATATTTCAACTTCGATACTCACTTCAAACGCTAAAAGAAATACAAGTCAAGGTCAGATAAAAATTAGGGAACTAATGCAAAGGAATAATAAATCCAAAAGTGCTGATCCGTCGACCGATCCTATCATAGATCTAACTCAGGATGAGAATATAAACACGGCACCACAGAAGAGCAAGCTAGAAGATAATGATAATTTTGTTTTCAATGACACCGATGTTTTCTCTGATGATGACGACGTAGTCAACGAAATCTTAGCTAAAAGTGATTTGACTGAAAGTTTGAAAACATCACAATCTAAAACGGATGCACCAGCATCAACAAAAACGGATAATATACCACAATATACTGATGTCAACCCATCTTCAAATTCAATTGAAAAATTAGTTGATTTATGTGAAAAGCAGTCTCAATTGATCAAAAGCCTATCATTATTAAACGAGTTTTTGGAGGAAAGTTTAAAAACGGAAACTTCAACATCAGTTTCAGAAGATTACAAACGAAAAGAAAGAGGAAAATTTAATCCAAAATTAGCTATTTTGAAAAATGAATGTAATACGTTGAAAGCGGTTTTGCCTATAATTGATATGTCAAAAATTAATTTATTTGCTAATATTAACAACCTCACCAGTACCAACACTAATAATTCAAATTTGACTACAGTTGATATTTTAACTCCAGCACCAACACCGATTCTAGTAACCACAACGGCAGCTACCACAGAATTATCTACAACAATAACTGAATTCGCAAATGCTAAAACTTCATCAAAAATGGTACATGAATACAATAACATTCAATCTGCTACAGAGCATAAGGAGACTAGTTCACATTCTGAATCAAAATTGAATGGTAAAGTTGATATATTAATTGATGCTGATGACGTGGATATGGAAGATATCAATAATTCTGATTCCGGTTCCGATAATGGTGATGATACTGATATTATAATTCATAATGGTAACCCAGAAATTACAAAGCAATCAGATTTGAATACAATCAATTCCCCGATTTTTTCATCACCAATACGTGATATTTTCATAGATGATGATCAGCTAATACCCGAAGGCACAAAAAGACACAGAAAACAAACAGTACAACCGCCAATTTGGGAGAGTCAAGCTGATGAAATTGAAGATTCATTCAATTGTGTTAGTCAAAATGAACCTGCTACTGAATCTCAAATAAGGGCTGAAATGCACAGTTTTGTGATTGATAACACTAGAGATGAAGAGTCAGATAGATCATACATAGATGACACTGATATTGATGGTATTGATGATGAAATTGAACATTCGGATGATGATAAATTGAATAATACTGTAAATGAAGAGATTGAAGAAGTTGAAGATTCAATGCCGTTTTCAAAATTGAATGCTGTCGAAGAGATCTATGACAGTGGAAATGATAATGATAAACCCGCTGTAAATATGCCAATATGCTTATCCGACTTTGACGAAATTGGTAGTGATTTTGATAATGGTACAAACACTAATTTTAATAATGATGTTACTAATAGTGCTAGTAAAAATATTGGTAGAGATATTGGAAATGATATTGATAATAATGTTACTAATAATATTAATAAAAATAATGAAATGGGTGGTGTTCTATCTCCTGATACGGATTGGTCAAACGATGAAGGATTTACTGTTCGTTTACCTCCAAGTAATGAAATAAATGATCATGATGGGATCATTGGAAATGATGAAGACGATCAAAATGGAGATGACGACGATGAGGATAATGATGACATCATGGTTATTGGAAATAAAGACGACTATTTTACACAACTTAATGAAGAAAGAGGTGTTGAAAACTTAGATGACGATTTTGCATGGGACGATGATTTTGATGAATCAATTTTTGTTACCCAAGTTCAAGATAAAACTAAACCAAGAATTGAACAATTGGATGATGACCCTAAACAAGTACATGAGCAAGTTGATGATATAACTGAATTAACTAACCCAGTTAAAGAAAATTTCAAACAATATCATGGCAAACATGAATGGACAAGCGAAATATATAAGGCTTTAAAGAATACATTTAAATTGCAATCGTTTAGAGAAAATCAACTAAATGCAATTAATGCAACATTAGCTGGTGATGATGTTTTCGTCTTGATGCCAACCGGTGGTGGTAAGTCCTTATGTTATCAATTACCGGCAATTATTAATTCGGGAGTTACATCAGGAGTTACTGTCGTTATATCACCGCTAATTTCATTAATGGAAGATCAAATATCGCATTTAAATCACAAAGGTATCCATGCATCAATGCTGAACTCTAAGATGTCATCAGAAGAAAGAAAACATTCATTCAATCTGTTTATTGGGGGCATGCTAAGTTTGATGTATTTATCGCCTGAAATGATTAGTAAAAGTGCTCAATGTAAAAGGGCAATTTCAAAACTTTATAACGACGGTAAGTTTGCAAGAATTGTTATTGATGAAGCTCACTGTGTTTCATCATGGGGTCATGATTTTAGACCTGATTATAAAGAATTGAAGTTCTTCAAAGAAGAATATCCAGACATACCAATGATGGCATTGACCGCAACAGCAAATGAAATTGTTAGGAATGATATCATTGAACATTTAGGATTGAGGGATCCTAAATTTTTTAAACAGAGTTTTAATAGAACCAATTTATTTTATGAAGTTTTGCCAAAAGATAGGGCAGTTATGGAAAATATTGCAAGTTTAATCAATAGTAAATATAAGCGGGAAACAGGTATTATTTATTGTCATTCAAAGAATTTATGTGAAACAACAGCTAAACGATTAACTGAATGTGGTATTTCATGTCAATTCTATCATGCGGGCATGGATACAAAGGATAGATCAAAGGTTCAACAAAACTGGCAAGAAGGTAAAATTAGAGTTATTGCAGCTACTATTGCATTTGGTATGGGTATTGATAAAGGTGATGTTAGGTTTGTGATACACCTAACAATTCCAAGAAATTTAGAAGGTTATTATCAAGAAACTGGTAGAGCTGGTAGAGACGGCAAACATTCAGACTGTATAATGTTTTATTCAATGAAAGACGTTAGAACCATCCAATCATTAATTAAGAAGGATACAAACATTGATAGGCATAGCAAAGATCATCATCTGGACAAACTACAACAAGTCATTCAATATTGTGAAAATAAGAGTGAATGTAGAAGACAAATTGTTTTACAGTATTTCAATGAACAATTCAATAGAAAAGATTGTAACAAGCAATGTGATAATTGTGTTAACTATTCAACCACCGAAATTCAACTGAAAGATATGACGAGTATTGCCAAGAGATGTGTTCAATTAGTTAAAACAATTCAAAGTAATAAAGTTACATGTAGTTTATGTCAAGATATTATTAAAGGATCAAAATATGCAAAGATTCTTAGATCTGGCTTTGATAAATTAGATGAACACGGTGCTGGTAATGGATTAAAAAAGGTTGATATCGAAAGAGTTTTTTTTCATTTAATCAAAGAGAATTATTTACAGGAAAAGCCAACCAGAACTCGTGCTGGTTTTTCCACAAACTATATTTATGTCGGATTAAATGCAAATAAGCTTTTAAAAGGTACTGCTAAAATTGTCCTGGAAGAAGTAAAAATTAAAAAAGTTAATAACGATGCTCCGGTACCATTAACAAAATTAACATCCTTTAGACCAAGTTCAGAATTATGGAACGGTGATATTGGTGATCATAGAACACCATCAAGAATATTCAATGGTAGTGGTACCAATGTGAATATTATAAATAAAGGTGTCACAACATACGTATTAGATTTGAATGATCCAGCAAAGAAACAACATCTGGATAACTGCTATTTGACATTAAGGAAGCTAAGAGGCAAAATTTGCACAGATTTAAGTTTGAGTAAAGAAGTCACGTTAGGATCAGATACAATGATTAAAAATATGTCATTGATCTTACCAATTACGTTAAGAGAGTACCAAACCCTAGAAGATTTCAGACCTGATCAGGCTAAGTTTTTTCCTAGATTTAAGAAAAAAATTGAAGAGTTAAGAAATCAAAGAATGATGTTGTTCAGTACGATATCATTAATGAAAACACAAGATAAAGTTAATGCAACACAAGATAGTGTTATGGATATCACCGAGGATTCGATGCCAATGATGCCGTCAAACAATAACAATATATCTAGCTCTAACTATTTTACAAACAAGGGTTTCAGAAACAACAAAAGAAAATACACCAATCAAAGTAGCAGCCAAGACCACGCGAAACGTGCCAAAAACAGAACAGGCGACAGAAACATAGCAGTTACAAAGCCGGCTTCATATGCCACGGCTATGAAGTTTTGATGATGGGCCTTATATAGTGTATTGAATGTGTAAATGGAAATGTATGTAAAAATGGAAGGTTTATTCTTCCTGCCCGAGTCAGACAGTCAAATTTCGCGATGACTTGACCTAATTAGAAAAAATATTGAAACTGAAAATTTTTGTTTCCTTATTCATTTTTTCCAATTCAATCTCTTACATTACGGAGTTGTTCTTTTTGCAGAAGGTAAATGTAGTTTAATCTTTGGTATTTTCTGTAGTCCACTCCCCACCCATTCAACACAACCACTTTTTAAATGTCTTCTAAAATCAACGTCTTGGTCATTGGTAACGGTGGCCGTGAACATGCTCTAGTTTGGAAACTTTCACAATCTCCATTAGCTGGTAAAATTTATGTTGCACCAGGTAATGGTGGTACCGCAACAATGTTTGGAAATGTCGAAACTATTCCAATTGGTTCATCACCAGCAGACTTCCCAAAACTTGTTGAATTTGCAACTGCAAATAAAATTGGTTTAGTTGTTCCAGGTCCTGAACAACCATTAGTTGATGGTATTGCAGATGCTTTCAAAGCAGTCGGTATTCCAGTTTTTGGTCCATCAACTGCAGCTGCACGTATGGAAGGTTCAAAAGCTTTCTCAAAAGATTTCATGAAGGATTACAATATCCCAACCGCAAGTTACGAAAACTTTACCGATTATGAAAAGGCAAAGGAATATGTCTCAAATGCAACCACAAGATTAGTTATCAAAGCATCAGGTATTGCAGCTGGTAAAGGTGTTTTAATCCCAGAAACTACCGAAGAAGCATTAGCTGCAATCAAAGAAATCATGGTTGATAGAGCTTTTGGTAATGCTGGTGATGAAGTTGTCATCGAAGAATATTTAGAAGGTGATGAATTATCTATTTTATGTGTTTCTGATGGTTATTCTTATGTTTATTTCCCACCTGCTCAAGATCATAAAAGAATTGGTGATGGTGATCAAGGTTTAAACACTGGTGGTATGGGTGCTTATGCTCCAGCACCATTAGCTACCAAGGCATTACTTTCTAAAATTGAATCAACAATTTTAAAACCTTCAGTCGATGGAATGAGGAAGGCAGGATACCCAATGGTTGGTTGTTTATTCGTTGGTATCATGGTTTCTCCATCTGGTGAACCAAAGGTTTTAGAATACAACGTTAGATTCGGTGACCCAGAAACTCAAACTGTTTTACCATTATTAAAGAGTGATTTATTAGAGCTTTTCATTGCAACCGCAGAACATAGATTAGATTCAGTCAAATTTGAAATTGACCAAGATAAATCCGCAACAACTGTTGTTATGGCAGCTGGTGGTTATCCAGAATCATATGCAAAGGGTGATGAAATTACCATCGACACAAACTTACTACCTGAAGATACATTCATTTTCCATGCCGGTACTAAGTTAACCGATGATAATAAGGTTGTCACCTCAGGTGGTAGAGTTATTGCATCTACTGCAACTGCAGATTCTTTAGAAAATGCGGTTAAAAAGGCTTACATTGGTGTTAATGCAGTTTCATTCAAGGGTAAGTATAATAGAAAAGATATTGCATACAGAGCATTCAGAGACCAATCAAAGAAAATAAGTATTACATATGAAGATGCAGGTGTTAGTGTTGATGCAGGTAATAAATTAGTTGATAATATTAAGAAAATGGTTAAATCAACCGCAAGACCTGGTGCAGATTCAGAAATTGGTGGTTTTGGTGGTTTATTTGATTTAAAGAGAGCAGGATTTGATGACATAGATGAAACCATTTTAGTTGCTGCAACTGATGGTGTTGGTACCAAATTAAGAATCGCACAAATTATGAACATTCACAACACAGTTGGTATTGATTTAGTTGCAATGAATGTTAATGATTTAGTTGTTCAAGGTGCTGAACCTTTAATGTTCTTAGATTATTTTGCAACTGGTCATTTAGATATTAGTGTTGCTGAAAAATTCGTTGAAGGTGTTGCAAATGGTTGTAAGTTAGCAGGTTGTGCATTAGTTGGTGGTGAAACAAGTGAAATGCCAGGTATGTATGCACCAGGCCATTATGACACAAACGGTACTGCAGTTGGTGCAGTCTTAAAGAAAGAAATTTTACCAAAATTCGATGAAATGAAAGCAGGTGATATTTTATTAGGTATTGGATCAGATGGTGTCCATTCAAATGGTTTTTCATTAGTTAGAAAAATTATTGATTCAACCGATTTTGAATATACTGATGCGGCTCCATGGAAACCATCAAAGACAATTGGTGAAGAAGTTTTAATTCCAACCAGAATTTATGTTAAACAATTATTACCGTCGATCAAACAAAAATTAATTTTAGGTTTATCACACATCACGGGTGGTGGTTTGGTTGAAAATGTTCCAAGAGCATTACCAAAACATTTAGCAGCATCAATTGATATGAATACATGGGAAGTTCCAGCAATTTTCAAATGGTTAGGTAAAACTGGTGGTGTTCCAATTAAGGACATCTTAAAGACTCTTAACTTAGGTATTGGTATGGTTGTTATTGTTAAAGCTGAAAATGTTGAACAAGTAACGAAGAATTTACAAGAGGCTGGTGAAGTTGTTTACAAAATTGGTGAATTAGTTGAACGTAAAGATGGCGAAGAAGGTTGCGTTGTTCATAACACTGAAAACATGTACTAAGTTAATTTATCTACTTTGAATTTAATGTCTATTGATTTAATTCCCCTCTCCCTCTCTCTCTCTATATATATAATAACCTCGACAATATATTTGATTTACAGTAAAATTTAGAATTACTCCGCTTTAGCATTACATGTGGAAAATAGTAGTGGGATATGGAACCAGAAACAAGAAAAAGTAGGTTAAAAATTTTTTTTGGTGAGATTGAGTTAGCATGTGTTCTGCTACATTACAATTTCTCGTTATATTTGTAGCTCACAGCATATCCAAGTACAACGGAGGACCCCTATTAACATTTTTTTCTTTCATATATGATCTTTAAGAAGGAACCACCCTGATTACTATTTTTTAAAAAGCCCAACAAATTAACCAACTATATTTAAGTAATAAAATTTTTTTTTTAATAATTAATCAAGAATGTCTGATTTAGAAACACATGAAAGGAGAACCTCCACAATTTCCAGGGTATCTACATCATCTGAATCTGCTATTTCTGTGAGCTCATCAACTGATGAAGTTTCAATGCATTCAACAATTAGCGGAGATTCACAATTAGATGACCATAGACATCAAAATTTAAGTTTACCGATTCGTAGTGAGTCAATTAAAGTCAATACTGGTACCGACAACAATATTGCCGTTGCTAATACTGGCCCTTTTAATAATAATAATTCAAATCAAGATGTAACTTTGAAGGATGTACTAACAAAGCAACAAGAACAACAAGAAAACCAACAAGCACAAGGTCAAAAACAACCATTCCAACAGCAACCACAACAGCAGCCACAAGTTACAACTCAGGATCCATCAATGTCATATATTAAACACCCAACAAAAAAGAAGACAAAAAGAACCAACTCTCATGGTTCAATCGGCTCAAATAGACCAATGTCTAAACCATCTAATATTGTGAATATAAATAACAACTTAAATTCAAGAGATTTAATTAATAAAATGATTAATAATGAATATGATGATGATGAATATGCGGTCAAATTCAATGATAACTACAATTACAATTCAAAGAATAAAAGTAATACTACTAATCTGAGTTTTGCATTGAATTCAAACACTCCAATTCCATTAATCATTCAACAAAATAGTGCAAAGGCACATCCAATGACAACATCAAGTTCGCAACCACATACTAAAACGAGATCCATGTCATTTAGTGAACAAGTTAAATCATTTATCAGACCAAAGGAAGATTCCATTAGCAATGGTATTTTATTGAGTAATACAAATAACAGCAACATTAACAATAATGACGATTTAGAAAGTATTGATAGTAATAATTCAAGTAAACATTTGAGATTCCCAAATACTGGTGCAGCTTTGAGTAAGATTGCGTCTAGAGCATCATCAAGATCAATTAGAAGGAAATTAACTAACAATAGTGATAATAATAGTGACATTGATTCCCATGCGTCAAGAGAATCACAAGAAACGGAAGAAGATGTTTGTTTCCCAATGTTACCAGAACATATTAGAATTAGGGGTATTGATTTTGATGAAATTGAGGAATTTATAATTGAACAAAATGAAGAAAATAGGAGAATTTCTCTCAGAGAAAGAGAATTAAAAATGGATTTAAATCAATCAATTACGACAAGTTCAGAAAAAATTAGTTCTGCTGCATTAAAATATATCCCAAAACATCTTAATAAAAATGATATGAATGAAGGCACATCATCATCGGAACTCTCAGAAAAATATGATTTTAACAATAACGTCAATAATAACAATAATGAGAACGTTACGTTTAATCCATCAGGAAATAAACAGGAATCAGATGAAGAAGAAGAGGAACAATTGCCTACAAGATTTAGCTTTTTTTCCTCCGAAAGAGAAGAAACAATTCATGCTGCAGATATACCATCATTGATTGAACCAGGTCAACCATTTAAGGAGTTATTTGAACCAGCTGATTCCATTTGGTGGTTGGATTGTACATGTCCAACAGATTCTGAAATGAAAATGTTAGCAAAAGCGTTTAGTATCCATCCATTAACGGCGGAAGATATTAGGATGCAAGAAACACGTGAAAAGGTTGAATTATTTAAAAGTTATTACTTTGTTTCATTTCATACTTTTGAAACAGACATTGAAAGTGAAGATTTTTTGGAACCTATTAATGTTTATATTGTTGTTTTCAATGCAGGTATTTTAACATTCCATTTTTCACCAATTATAAATCCTGCAAATGTTAGAAGAAGAGTTAGACAATTAAGAGATTATGTTAATGTATCAGCAGACTGGTTATGTTATGCAATGATTGATGATATTACTGATGGGTTTGCGCCAATTATTCAAACAATTGAATATGAAGCAGATTCAATTGAAGATTCAGTGTTTTTATCACATGATAATGATTTTGGTAGTATGTTATTAAAAATTGGAGAATCAAGACGTAAAGTTATGACATTAATGAGATTATTGCAAGGTAAGGCAGATGTCATTAAAATGTTTGCCAAAAGATGTCAAGATGAAGAAGCAAGAAATAGAAATAAAGATAAAGAATTGGGTCAGGCACAACCAAGAGCGGATATTGCGTTATATTTAGGTGATATTCAAGATCATATTATTACTATGTTTCAATCATTGTTATCATATGAAAAAATTTTCAGTAGATCACATTCTAATTATTTGGCACAATTGCAAGTTGAATCCTTCTATACGAATATTCAAGTAACAGATATGTTATCCAAAGTTACGATATTGGGTACTATATTAGTTCCAATGAATTTGATTACTGGTTTATTTGGTATGAATGTTAAAGTGCCAGGCGGAAATCAACACAATCTTGGATGGTTTGGAGGTATAATAGGTGTGATATTTTTCATTATTTTTACAAGTTTGATCTCGGTAAGTTATTATTTGAAATATGTTGAGAGCAAGGCAGGTAGACAATCACTAGCATCAGGCATAAGTATGAAGAATTTCCGTTTTAGTAGAAAGAAAAAGGAAATCGACAATAACAATCGTCACGATGCAGTGAGTTTACCTACAAGATTCACCAAATATGGAGATTGGTAAACAAAGGGACAAGGAAGAAGACAGAAAAAATTTTTTATGTAATCGATCATTGTGTAATTTTAATTTTAGAATAATAATGGTTCAAACCAAAGTATTAAAAAAATAGATATTTTTCTTTGACAGAGACGCGAGGAAAGAAAAGAAAAAAGAGAATAGGAATTATATATCCGCCGACGGAGACGTTTTCTATTTTTACCAAAAAGGAAGGTGGGAGATGAGAGCCTAAAAGGGAGGGCGAGACGCGAAAACTGAGGTGACTAATGCAGTATGTGGGCATAAAAATGGGCAAAGGCGGCAAAAGCAGGCGAAATATGAGAAAATGGCGAAAAAAAAAAATACCAGAAAGGGAGGCGGATTGTTTGGTTGATGTTTGCTTATTGTGCGGTTTCCCATTGTGATCTTTGCAATTGCGTAGGAGTAGGAGCATGTCGTGTGTTTGTTGGAACAACGAATACACTGGCATCAGGACGATAAACCGTCTGTAGCAGAGTTTCGGGAAGGGGGTAGGGAGCCAGGGCCAAAGTTGCCCGTTGTGTAGCAGTGGTTTGCGGGCGTCCTAGGCAGCCGAACCCCGCGGTTGGCTGGGGAATGGCATCGGCAAAAGTGGTCAGTGTGCAGCATTGCTTTCAGCGAGATTTCGAGATTTCAGCAGATTGCTTTGTTTTTTCGCAGTGGTGTGTTGTGGATGTGGTGTGTGGTTCTAGCCGCGTCTCGGTATTTGTAGGCTCACTTTGCTTTTTTCTTTGTTGTCTTTTGTTTTTGGGTTCTGGTTTTTCGATTGCTATTTTCGTCACCTTTTGTTTGTTCGGTTGATGTTTGGGTCTTGCTCTTTTAGTTGGTTGTTCGCGTTGGCGGCTGGTCTATAAAAGCAGCATGTTTTCCTCCTTTCTTCTGGATCAATGCTTTTTATTTTTTCTTTCCCTTTTTTTATTCCTTTTGTTTCTTTTTTCCTTCATCATCTTTGATCCTATTCTCTCGTTTTATATTACAATGAAGTTTGCACAAATTTTAGCATTAGCAGGTTCAGCAGTTGCTGCAACCTACTCCAACACATCTTTTGTTCCTTCCGGTTCTGGTTACTTCCACAATGGTCAAATTTACCTTGATATCGTTTTACCAAACTCCGGTTTCTCAGGTTTCTCCATTGCTTCTGGTGCAAACAATGGTTTCACCTTCATTCCAGAACACTCATCTGGTGTCTACTCCCCATCTGGTACTCCATTCGAAGTTACTTCTACTGTTACCGGTTCTTCAATTGATATCTCAGCTGAAGTTGACTTCGCAGCTGATGATTCATCTGCAGATATTTCCATCTCTGGTCCAATTGAAACCCAATTAGAAAACTTCGTCGGTGAATTCATTGTTGTCTTAAACGGTTTACCACAATTAATCGAAAAGAGACTTGACCAAGAATTTACCATTACTGTTACTGCAACCTCTTCTGTTCCATCATCATCATCATCTTCCTCTACCGCTTCTTCCTCTGCTTCAGGTTCAGTTTCAGGTTCAGGTTCTGCTTCCGGTTCTGCTTCATCTACTACCGATGGTGTCATTACCTCTTGTTCCCACTCTTCTTGTGTTACTTTAACTCCAATCCCATCTGGTTCATTATCTACCAAGACTGCAACCTCTGTTACCATTGTTACCATCACTTCTTGTTCTGACAACAAGTGTCACGAAACTACTGTCCCAACCGGTGTCACTGTTGTTACCGTTGGTGAAACTGTTTACACCACTTACTGTCCATTAACTGTTACTGAATGTACCGCATGTACCACTGTCACTGACGTCAAGACTGTTACTGAAACTGTCTGCTCTACCTCCGGTGATGTTACTGTTACCGAAAAGAAGACCTACACTACTACTGAATGTAACTACTACTCCACTGTTACCTCTGCTGGTAAGACTGCTACTGGTACTACTGGTACTACTGGTAAGACTACTGGTACCACTGTTGCTACTACCACTGGTAAGACTGCTACTGGTACTGCTGCTGAAGGTAAGCCAACCACTGTTGCTTCAGTTTCTACTGGTATTGCAACCACTACTGCTCAATCTATCTACCAAGGTTCTGCTGCAAAGGTCGGTGGTTCTTTATTCGCTGGTTTAACTATTTTATTATCAATGCTTTTATAAGCTATTGATTGGGTTTAACATTCGCTCTCAAAAACATACAATTTAAATAATTCAGTTCAAATAATTCAATTTTAGTTCACCATTACTTTGGTTTATCAAGTTCGATAAATTATACTTATTGAAAATTGTATTAATAAGTACAACAAGTTTTGTATTATTAACTATTAATATATTACCATTTTAATTTATAATTTTTAATCTTTAGGTCGCATATCTGTACACATATTGTAGTTTAAAACTTACTTACCAGGTGATTTTGGTATCGTTAAAAGAACCAAAAAATGCTGGAAAAAATCAAACAAATTAAAAATGCGGCAATGTTATCATAAACGATGCCGAGTTGCATGGCTGGTTTTTAATTTTTCCGCTTTGACACGTTTTTTTCATGTCTTTTCTAGTTTTCCACGTGTCGCTGGTTTCCAAATAATTTATCACACGCTAACTGGAGAGTTTTTTTTTTAAGCCTGTACGATAAGACCGACGGATCTGCATGCAATGTTGATATATATTTAGCAATTTTATGCAATTAATAATGACAGATTCGAAAGCAATTACTGTCCTTACAATGAATGGTTAGCCTGCACGACCCCATAAGTAAAATTTGTAGATGTAGTGTGCTGATCCATAAATTCTTAAATTCGGGTTTATTAATAACTTTTTTTATATAATAACGATGAATATTTTTTTTTTTTTTTTAGTAAACTTGCCATTTTCGTTAAAAAAACAATTGGATTATCCAATCAGTCGATGCTTCACGAAATAGCAGAAATATTTTTACTTTTAGTTAAGAGAGTTACTTAGTCGAAAAACGGCAAAGCAAAAAAAAATACTTTTTATTGGAGGTTTTATGCATATGCATGAATGATGTCAAAATCCGGCTCGCGGTCGCCGAAAAACAAGCAGAAAAAGCAAACTAGGAGCTTTGGTGCGCGGTTTATTGCAGGGGCTAGAGGCTCCAGTTTTTCAAATTGAAAATTTTCTTTAATTGTGTTGTATAACCACAAATAGAAACTCAAAATT
Source organism: Pichia phayaonensis (assembly GCA_030558305.1). Taxonomy (NCBI): domain Eukaryota; kingdom Fungi; phylum Ascomycota; class Pichiomycetes; order Pichiales; family Pichiaceae; genus Pichia; species Pichia phayaonensis. The sequence continues at coordinate 77,934 of JAJMSE010000021.1, forward strand.
AAAATGTGTGTTCCATCTATCTTTATAAAGGATCCTGAATATTTTTCTCTAGTATATTCTAGGAGCTTTAACTAAATCAGCTCAATCTTCTTTTAATCTTTTTTGGATTTTGGGACATTGCTTTTTCTTCTACTTTGAATTAAATTAAATTAAAAAACTTAAATTAACTTAAGTCAAATTAGATTGACATAAACAAAATGAAATTAACATTAACATTAGCATTACTGATCTGGAATCAACTTCTGATAATGCCCTTGCAGATCTTTTGATCTCGGACCCAAGACTCATTAGCTTTACAACGGGACGATACACGATTGCTAATGTCCACTTTGTGCGTGCTGCTGCCGTATAATAACCGGGGTATAATACGATCTTCATTATACGTCAAAATCGTAGACTAAATTTTTTGTAAATAATCCATTTTTTGCGTTTCTAGCTCACTAAGCAACCTGCCTTATCTATCAAAAATACAAAAATAATACGTTTGTCTGAATTATGCGGCTTGCAAATTCTAGTGTGTTCTCTTTTTTCTCAATTCCTACTTCAGAATGAGCTCATGACAATGCTTAAGATAGGGTTTTTTATTATTTTCCGCAATCTACTTTAAGATGATCATGAACAAGGTGACGATTTTTATTATGAATGTGGCGGAGCTTTGTATATCGTATTATTAGTAGTACTGTATTGTTTAAGACAAGGGAGAATAAGCTCGGCTGTACAATTGCTTGAGTTCAATGTCACACAACATCTCCGAATTTTCAACTACGATTACTTAGTACCTGTATCCATAATTTTTTAAAGGATTATATACAATGATATCATTGATTATGTATTATAAACGGTAAACACATAAACATCCGAATTTGCTATGGTAACGGAATATTTTCATAGGCATGAATTGCCATTCCGAACGCTTAGAGGGGTGTTTTTTGAATTAATGTAATTCCAGCAACAGATAAATTCTAGGCGGAAGTTGGATGCACGCCTCTATTTCAAGACAAGTAGATTCAAATTATCCATTTTAGGTGCTGTATTCGAATACGTTGTCACGAAAATCCTGTTTGTGACCAACGTGCTGCATGATGCATAAATTTAAGTCTTGTTTCATAATTGCTAAGATTACTCTGGATGTAGCAAATGCTATTAATACCACCATACATCTTAATGGTGCACATTATAGATACATGTGATGTGATAATTATGGGATAAATAAATAAAATTTGGCTACCGTATTGATGGGATTTTGTTATCTCATCGTGTTACATTTCATCAGCATTATACTCATAAGCTGATTCCTCGGAATCAGAGTTGCTCTCATTCCTTGGATCAGTATCAGACTCATCGTCCTCACTTTCAGTATCCGTCTTTAACTCTTGATCAGAAGGTGTAATTTCTTCTTCTTCTTCTTCTTCTTCTGCCTCAATTTCATCAAGTGATTGTAGATATTCTTCAACCTCCTCTTCTAATTCATCCATACCTTGATTATAAATTTTAATAAACTTAACGTTTTCATTGCATCTCAAACAATTCCAATGTTCGTTATCATCATTTAACCTAGCCCTTTCCATTTCATTCAATATACAAAAATAACAATAAATATGATCACAATTTGTAATATAAGCATTAGTTATTAAATTATCATCGATATTTTTATCTAAACTTAGATCATTAAAATAACATATTGCGCAACATCTTTCAGGTAAAAATTTAAACATTGATTTGGAATCATCAGCTAAGTCAATATTATTTGATCTTTTAACACCTTTTTTCCATATTTTTTTAATTGTTCTTGGTATTGGAACTTTTGATAAATTTGTTAAAAATTCAGTGATTGCATTCCAGATTAATTGTCTATCTTGGAATTCATAACTTAAAGTTTGTGGATTAGAGGCAAAGGACACTGTTAAATCATTCAGTCTTTCATGTCTTATTTTGAATAATCTATTAAAAACTGAGGTATAATCTCCAAATAATAAAAATGTTAAAGTATTTGAAATGTCCAAGATTCCAAAAATTTTATTGATTTTTGGGATCATATCATTCAACTTATTCAAAACATTAAAAAGTTTTGGATTTTCTGACTCTAATTCTTCAAATTCTCCAGAATATAAAAATGATAGAAGTTTATCAATCAGATAATTGGATAAAATTGAAATTAAAATAACTAATTTCCCAAGTTTATTTAATGACTTTTGCTTATTATTAGATATTTTTAAATTTTGTAATATCAATCCATAAGTACTCGATTTATCCCATATGAATAATTTAAAAAGCAACAATTTCAAAATGACTTTAATGTCTTTATCATATCTTGAACCAATACGTTGAATTTTCAAGGGTAATGAAGAGTCACTAAGTGCACCAGTTAATTTCTCTTCTAATATAGATGCAACCTGATCTTCCAAGATAGATCCATCTAGTTGTAGCACTCTGTTTATGGGGTTTCCTAGTGTTTGCATGGCTTATCTTCTCTACTTTGGCCAGAAACAAGCTGGGTTTTATTGATGAGTACGAAATACTAATTCTAGTTTTTGCTACGCGCCGATTTCCAAGAAGGAGAGCGGATAATTCCAGAAGATTTAGGGCTTTGCAGTTATCAGATTTGAAAATGCCGTTTGAATGTTAAAATATCGAATGTTTAAACCTCAAATACTATAAGAATTTGGGGTTTCCTGTTTTAAAGGTGAAATATACTTTAGTATTGCTACCATAACAAGAAGAAACAAACAAACAAATTAACATGTCTCAACAACCAGTAGTCATCGTCGGTGGAGGAATCATCGGTATTTCAATTGCATACAAACTTGCGGAATTAAATCCAAAGATTGATTTAACTATCATTTCAAAGGACTTCCCAGAATCTGGTTTATTAAGCCCACATTATACATCTTCTAAGGCAGGTGCACATTTCCGTCCATTCCCATCAAAGAATGAATACGAATTAAGAGATTCTAAATTTACCAGAGGTACATACAATAGATTCAAAAAGTTAGCAGTTGAACATCCAGAAACTTCAATTAAATTTATTACTGGTGTCGACTATTTAGAATTCGATAACAAATTATATGAAAATTTAAGTGCTGGATATACCGAAGTTGTTGATGATTTTGAAGTTATCCCAAAAAATAAATTACCAAAAGGTATTAAATTTGGTGCAAAATATAAAACATTTTCAGTTAATCCTCATAAATACATGGAATTCATGTTAAATTCTTTAAACATCAAACAATCAATTAAATTAATTCAGCGTCAAGTGTATTCATTAAAACAAGTTTCTGAATTATTTCCAAATTCAATTATTGTCAATTGTACAGGTAATGGTTTATTATTTAGTGGAGATCATGATGCAAACTGTTTTTCAATTCGTGGTCAAACTTTATCAGTTAGACCTCCTTTGCACCAATTGGAAAAATTTGAAAACCAAACAATCACTTATCAATTAGCCAATGGTGAATGGTGTTTCTGTATTCCAAGACCATTGAATGGTGGCATAATTGTTGGTGGTTCTAAAAATGAAGAGAATTTTAAGGATACACCAGATGATTACGAAACTACAAGATTAATTTCTAATGCATCCGAGAAATTTCCCGAATTATTTGAAACTAAAGATGGCAAATTGGATATTTTAAGAGTTAATGTTGGTTTTAGACCTGCTAGAAATGGTGGTGTCAGATTAGAAAGAGAAGTCGTTAATAATGATGTCGTCATTGTTCATTGCTATGGATTTGGTGGTTGTGGTGTTGAAATGTCTTGGGGGGCAGCTGAAAAGGCCGCTGAATTAATTGTTTCCTCAAAGGCTAAGTTATAATTTAGTTGACTTTTTTTATAGATAATCTGACGTTTTAAAAGTTTATTAATTTGTTTTTATAAATTCATGTAGAAAATTAACGTAATCTTAATTTTAACAGGAAAAAAGGTGTAGATTGGAAAAAATCACAAAAAAAAAAATAAAAAATTGAGATGCATGGATTGTTAGGGTAATCCTTAATTTTCGAGTATCAGCTTAGTTATCTTTTTATTGTGCTTAATTTGTTTCGATCAAGAACATTGCGTATCCTACATTATGTCAAAGGACAAACCCATAACCAAGGGAAAGTATTCCAAATTAGGATGCACTGAGTGTAAAAGAAGGAAGATAAAAGTATGTATACACTCATAAATAAATAGAGATAACTAATAGAAGCAAGATACTAACAAATCAACTTACAAAATTTTGTGATAGTGTGATGAAAAAAAGCCAATTTGTTGGCATTGTGAAAGGTTAAATAAGGAATGTGCATATGTTTTACCCAAATCAAAGGCTAAGATAAGGGCAAAATCGCAATTTAAAGTAAATAACAATGGTAAACCAACAAATAATTTTTTGACAAATATGTCTGCATTTGTGAATAATAAAATAGTATCGAGTGTTTCGGACAAAAATTTAAGACATGCAATTCCAAATTTTGTAAATGATATAATAGTACCAGATGATTTAAGCAATAATACGTTTAATTTAGCAAATAGTTTAAATGCATTATTAACAACTCAATTAACTGATATGACTGATTTAAATAGCTTAAATATCCCAGAAATCTCACCAATTTATAATATTAATGGCATAAATAATGATGCATCAACAACACCATCGATTCCAACCCCTATAGTTACCTTACCAGAACCGGTTTCAATATCAACAACATATTCAACAATTACGCCAATTTCACAAGTACCAACATCAAAGATGACAGTCACACGGACAACAAATAAATTGTCATTTCCACATATTAAATTAGAAGATTTTGATTTAAGTTCAAATCACATGAAATATTTAAAATATTTCTTTAATAATTATTCAAAAGTTATAATGCCATTTTGTCCAAATAATGAAATTAATCCAGCAAGAGATATAATATTATATTACTCCAAAATTGAATTATATGTTTTATCAGCAGTTTTAGCATGTGGTGCATTAATTTCATTTCAAATTTCAAATACCGTTGTTGATGAAGAACGATATTGTGGATATTTAAGTAACTGTATGTTATTGTTAAGTAAATCATTAAATAACAATTCCAAAAATGAAGGATTGATACTGACTACATTATTGCTAACATCTTATAATGCTGCATCGAATGTTGTTAAATGGAGACCACATTTAGAAACTGCTGGAAAGCTATTAATTAATTCAATGAAGGAAGAGGAAGCAGGAAATGAAGAGGAAGATTTAATTAAAGGTCAAACATTATCATTTTGTAGATCATGGTTTTTTAGTATTGAAATAATTGCAAACATGACATCTAGTCGGGGTGGTACAATGAATGATGAAGAATGGAATATAATTGAAAAATCATTAGATAAAGATTCCAAAAACATGGAAGATTTGAAAATTTTGATCAGTATAGGTAATAATAATTTTAATCTATTATTTGGATATACCAATGAGTTAGCAATTTTATTAGGTAACTTGTGTTGTACATTGAGACATATCAGATTAGGTGAGAACATTATGTTGAGTGAAATATCATGGATTTTATCAAAATTTGAAGATGAAAAGATTAAAAATTTCCAAATTCTATCAAAATCTGGATATTTAAGAAAGAATGAGATGATGAATTTAAACTTAGGTACTTCCATACCAAATAATGCAGTTGAATTATTCGATGATATTGATGCTAGTGCAGACATTTATATTTCATGGTGGGATATTTGTTATCAAGCAAATCGGTTATCAGCAATTATACAAATTTTAACGAGATTGTTTTTGTTAGATAAGAATCATTTTTTAATGATTAGTACAATTGAAGAAACGATGAAATTGTTGAAGTTTTTAAAGACCAAACGTAAAATTAAATCGTATGCATTGATGTTGATTCAATTTTGCGTTTTTTTGGTTGGTAAATGGACAACTTTTGAAAATCATAAAATGCTTGTAACGAAATATTTTAATGATCTACATGATTTTGGTAACATTGCTGCAAAGTATTCCATTGAAAAATTGGAAAAAATCTGGAGAAATGAAGAAAGCCATGAAGAAGAGGATATAATCAATTATTGATTAAAGATAAGATAATGAACGTTGTTATTTTGTAATATTAGAGTTTTGTAGAATAAATGTAACCTACAGGGTAGATTTTGCAAATCAGTGGGAAAAATTTTCTTTTTTCCCAGTGAACCTTTCCCCCGTGCGATTTTTCCCCCCAGCAAATCCGCACACGGCTAAGATTTTCTATTTCGTACTGAGAGGCCGATGATATCGAGAAAACTCTTGCCGTTTTTTTGGTGTCACATTATGATTCATTGGCATACTTTTTGCTTTTCTTTGTATTTAATCGACATCCAACTATGCAAGTAATACGAAAACGTGAAGAAGACGAATGTGAATCGGTGAAGAGATTTAAATCATCATCAAATGAGTCTATCCTTATGAGATTTCCAGATGATATCTTAGACACTATAATTAAAGACTTAAGAAAAGAAGATTTAATTAGATTGAGTTTGCTTGATAAAAAACATAGATTATTGATGTACAATGAAGTTTTCAAAAATGTGCAAATGAAATGGAAAGATATCAAGGTATTTGTTGATGGATTTAAACATTTAGATATTACAGAAAAGGTTAGGATCATTTGTGATTTACAAAATGAAAAGGAAACAAATAATGGTGAATGGAATACATCATTTAAAGATTTATTGAGTAAATGCAAGAAGTTAACACATTTAGATATAGGCCTTATTTCAAGTGCAAGATGTCTGAAGTATAAAGACGATTTTGATATCGAATTAAGTGATAAAATTAAGGAGATAACGTTAACAAGTAATGATATATTTAATGCAGGTGATGTTAATGATAAGGCGATGTTTGAACTTACACAGCTACAAAGATTTCATAATATTGAGAAATTGAAATTGATTGGGTTCAGTATTTCAAGGGATAACTATTTTTATCCAAAGATTAAAGAAGATTTTAGTGATTTTGCGAAACGTAGATTTGACGGTAAACTGGTAAATTTGAAAGATATCACATTAATTAATTGTGCTTGGGAATATCCATTAAGTTTAAAGGAAGTTTTTGCACCCGAATATCCAATACCAGGTATAAGTGGTAGTAGCAATATGAATAATAGCAATTGCAAACCATCAAAGCTTGAACTAGTGTACAAGGGACCATATACGAAGTTTTTGAATAGTGAAAGATTTAGGAATTTCATTAATAATAAGAACAATGAAAAGTTTATGTTTGAGGTTGAATTTTACAGTCAATTAAAAGAGTTAAGAATTATAGTTATACCCGATGCAGATGAAAAGATAATCCAATATTTCCCATGGTTGGAACAACTCGATCTAAGACGAGAATATGGCTTATGTACAGACAATGAAGTCATTAGAGGCAGTGTTATTGGGGGATTGGAAAAGATTGTGCTTATTGGATGGAAAAGCTCAAGTGTCCATGATGTTGATAGATTGTTGGAGAAGGCCAACAGTGTGAAATACGTTGAATTGGGATTAATTGGGATTATCAATGTGCGAGAGTACGAGATGAAGGCTGCGGGGTATGTTGACGACTACAGGGTCTACAAGGTAGAGTTGAAGTGAGTTGGAATGAGTTGGAAAGCAGTTTAGTTAGTTGGTAGTTGGTAGTTGATCTCGTGATATTGTCAGGGCCTCCCGTCACGTGACCGCCCCTGCACCCTCTTTTTGTACCTCCTCCTCTTTGCGCCCCCGCTTTCGCTCGCCCCGTTTTCTCTCCCGTCGGCTCCCGCCGGCTCCCGCGCCCTTTCTGTCTGGTCTCCCCACAAAAGAAAATGAATGAGAAAAAGTTCCCCACGAAATAAGAAAAAAGGGATTTTCCCGCTTCCCGCTTCCCACGTCCCAATTTCCCATTCCGACTCGGCTGCGGACGGCGGATGAGGGGAAAGCTGTCCTTCTGTGCGGTCACGCCCGCCTCCGACTGAGACGATATAAGCAAGACGTTCTCCACCTGGTGGTATTCTTTGCTCAATTGCCAACGTTGCAACCCCAAGTCGTCCGCTAACCGTTATCTGCTGACTGCCAATCACACAACACACATCTGCTAACACAATGTCCGCCATCCTTAAACAGAGAGTCAGATACGCCCCATATCTTTCCAAACTTAGAACCGCACAAGAATGTATCCCACTTTTCAAGGACGGCCAATATCTTGGTTGGTCGGGTTTCACTGGTGTCGGTGCTCCTAAAGTCATTCCTACCGCTTTGGCTGACCATGTCGAAGCTAACAATTTACAAGGTAAACTTGGTTTCAATCTTTTCGTTGGTGCTTCTGCTGGTCCTGAAGAATCAAGATGGGCAGAATTAGATATGATTCATAGAAGAGCTCCTCACCAAGTTGGTAAGCCAATTTCTAAAAATATTAATGCAAACAAAACCCAATTCTTTGATAAGCATTTATCCATGTTCCCACAAGATTTAACGTATGGTTACTATACCAAGAATAAGGCTAATGATTTATTAGACTATACTATCATTGAAGCAACCGCAATTACTGAAGATGGTTCCATTGTTCCAGGTCCTGCAGTTGGTGGTTCCCCAGAAATGATTTCCGTTTCCGATAAGATTATCATTGAACTTAACACTGCAACTCCTTCATTCGAAGGTTTACATGACATTGATATGCCAGTTAATCCTCCTCACAGAGCTCCATATCCTTACATGACTGTTGATCAAAAGAATGGTTTAACTGCTATTCCTGTTGATCCTTCAAAGGTTATTGCAATTGTTGAATCTACTGTCCCAGATCAAGTTCCAAATGCAACTCCATCTGATGAAATGTCAAGAAAGATTGCAGGTCATTTAATTGAATTCTTTGAACAAGAAGTTAAAGCTGGTAGATTACCTGAAAACTTACATCCTTTACAATCTGGTATTGGTAATGTTGCAAATGCAATTATTGAAGGTTTAGAACAATCTTCCTTCAAGAACTTAACTGTCTGGACTGAAGTTATGCAAGATTCTTTCTTACCTTATTTTGAATCCGGTAAAATTGATTACGCAACTTCCACTTCTATTAGATTATCACAAGATGGTTTCAAGAAGTTCTTCGACAATTGGGACTTATTCTCTCAAAAGGTTTGTTTAAGATCACAAGTTGTTTCTAACTCTCCTGAAATTATTAGAAGATTAGGTGTTATTGCAATGAACACTCCTGTTGAATTCGATATCTATGGTCATGCTAACTCAACCTGTGTTAACGGTTCAAGAATGCTTAACGGTTTAGGTGGTTCTGCAGATTTCTTAAGAAATGCTAAGTTATCCATTATGCACACTCCAGCTGCACGTAAGACCAAGACTGATCCAACTGGTATTTCTTGTGTTGTTCCATTCTCTTCCCATATCGATCAAACCGAACACGATTTAGATGTTTTCGTTACCGATTATGGTTTAGCAGATTTAAGAGGTTTATCACCAAAGGAAAGAGTTCCATTAATTATCAACAACTGTGCACATCCTGACTATAAAGATCAATTAAACGAATATTACCAAAGAGCTTTATTCCATTGTAACAAAACTAAGGCATTACATGAACCACATTCTTTAGTTGATGCATTCAAGATGCACATTAACTTAGAACAAAATGGTACTATGAAATTAGATTCTTGGGATGTCAAATTTTAAGTAGTTTAGTGCATTGTCAGTGTTTTGCTTGTTGTATATAATGTTATTATTCTTTTTATCTATTTATTTATTTATTTATTTATTTATTTATTTCTACTTATTCCTTTCTACTTATTCCTTTCTATTTATTACATATTCCTATTTTTTATACTCTTTATACATTAACGACTCAAATAGAACCGAAAACAAAAAAAAAAACAAAAAAACAAAAAAAAAAACACCGACGCGACGCGACCGCAAAACGAGCTGAACTCCTCTCATCCGCTAAATGCTCAGCTTCTCCATTTTCCACTTTCCAATCTCGATTTTCCGGTTGGGGTTGGTGGTTTTGTTGGTTTTTGTTTAGCTTTACCTACCTGAGGTGCCTTTTTTTTCCTTCATTCTTTTCTTTCAACAATCCACAAATCAATTCTAAAACCTAACAATGGATCAACTCAAAGATCTCGTCACCAAGCTCGAATCCCGTGTTGCTGAACTTGAAACAAAGGCAGGTTTAAAAACCGTTGAATTACCAACTGCTTTACGTATGGTCCTTATTGGTCCACCAGGTGCAGGTAAAGGTACCCAAGCACCAAACTTAAAGGAAAAGTTCTGTGCTTGTCATTTGGCTACCGGTGATATGCTTAGATCCCAAGTTGCTAAAGGTACTGAATTAGGTAAAGAAGCTAAGAAGATTATGGATCAAGGTGGTTTAGTTAGTGATGAAATTATGGTTAACATGATTAAATCCGAATTACAAAACAACCCTGAATGTGAAAATGGTTTCATTTTAGATGGTTTCCCAAGAACCATTCCACAAGCTGAAAAATTAGATTCAATGTTAATTGATATGAAAAAGCCTTTAAAGAGTGCAGTTGAATTAAAGATTGATGATGAATTATTAGTTGCTAGAATCACTGGTAGATTAGTTCACCCAGCTTCTGGTAGATCTTACCATAAATTATTCAATCCTCCAAAGAAGGATATGACTGATGATGTTACCGGTGAACCTTTAGTTCAAAGATCCGATGATAACGTTGACGCTCTCATGAAGAGATTAGTCACTTATCACAAACAAACTGAACCAATCGTTGACTATTATAAAAAGTCAGGTATTTGGTCAGGTGTTGACGCTTCCCAATCTCCAAAGACCGTTTGGGCTGATATCTTAAAATCTATTGGTAATTAAATTAAATTACTTAATTTAAGTCTTAAAAGTAAAAAGCTTTGTTAATTTTATAAATTTCATATAATTTACTGCATTAACGTTATTTATTTATCAAACAATACTTATATATATTAACATTATTTATTTGCTTAGCTCAGTTCGCTTTTCCTAACTGCATTTTCTTCAAGCCATGTCTTCATCTCCGGTACAATACCACCGGTCATTTCCATGCTTTTACAAACCCATCCAATCTCCCAATCTTCGTCTTTAAAAAATTCAACTAAATATCGACGGAAGTTCATACCTTCATTAACACAAAAGCTAAATTCCGTTTTATTCATAACGTCATCTTTAACATATTGAACAATTTCGGGCATACTTGTATCCTTACTTAATACACCATCTGAGGAATTATGACATAACTTATTTTGACAATTTTTAAATTCACACCCATTCCTCAATTGCAGTATATACCTACGTTCAATTCTTTGCCTTAGTTTTTTTCCATCCGGATCATGAGCTCTTGAATATAATGGACCAAAACAATCTGCACATAATTTTAAATTATTTTCATTGCTTAAATTCAGACATAATTTATTTGAACATTTTATAGGAGTCACTTGCTTCAACCTATTTAGATCATGTAATCTCAAATGCGCTTTTAAATTAGATATTTTAACGATTCGCCCACATCTAGAACAATCAGTGGTTTTTGATCCACATTTCCATTCATGGAAACTAACCTCATGAAATTTAGATGTGACTGATGGCTCTCCTCTAATCAAACATAAATGGCAATATCTACACTCATGCAGTGCTTTTGGACATTCCCTTGCTAAATGCAAACTTAATTCATATTCGTTACCATGAAAATAATTACAGACGTTACAATTGAAAATCTCACCATGTAAATATGTATCATGTAAGTATTTACTCCAGTCTCCAGTTCCTAAAGTTCCATTACAACAATGCCAATGTTTTTCTGGAATTTTTTTGAAAAATACCTCATTACATTGTGAACATTTGATATTGTTCCTTTTACAGAAACTTTCATGCAGTACCAGTGATGACTTAGAGATTATTTTATCACAATATTCACACTTGATCGAATTTTCATCTACTTCTTCATTATTACCATTATTATCATCGTCTTTCTTCAATTCGTCTTTTTCAACTTTTGATACATTGAAGGTTACATCTTTTATACCACCATCTGTTTCCTTTCCTAATACGTAGATGAATATTTCAGTTTCATAATCAGTTTTATTAATCCATTCTTTTTTTGGGCTTATAATCGATCCGAACTCAAATCTATTTAAACCAACAAATTTATCAAATGAAATTAGAAACTCACCGTCACATCTAAATATTTCATCAGGTTCTAAAATCAATTTGAATTTTTGTTTTGCCTTAAGTATGCCAGATTTATCCTTAAATAAATCACTTATTTCATCATCACCCCCCCCTTTTTGTTTATCCTTTTTACCGTGTGGTAATTTAACTACAAGTCCAATGTCTCTGTCAACAACACAAACAGTTTTCAGGTTATTTGTAGTTTTAACAGATTTAACATCTAGAATATAATCATGGCCATCAATATCAAACGTTAGAATATCATTTGTTGAAATAGCTGTATAACTCGTAGATAATGTAGATTCCAAAAATTTTTTCCAATCTGAAACGTGTAAATATGTTTCTCTTGGGGCAATTTCAACTCTTGCTTTATTATCTGTTTTATCTCCAAAATCTGAAACATTTAGTGCCAATTCAAGAGATAATAATAACGAATTTTCAATATCCCCAATATTCAATCTTTTAATCACATCTTGGGATAGATATAAATTATCTATATTTAAATCGTGGAATTCTTTGACTCCAACATAGGTACTATTACTTGGTGTACTTAATTTAAAGACTAAAGGATGTGGCAGTTTTGGCAGGGGATCATATTTCATGAAATCCATTAGTTCCTCAAGGATTTTTGCAGGTAAGATAATTTTATCTGTGTGTTCAGGTACACTTCTGGATGTATCGTTTGGGTCGTATGTCAATTTTTCTAATATTTGCATTCTTGGTGTTATTGTTTAATAAAAAAGCTTTGTAGGACGGCAAATTACGTACAATGATCATAAAATGGATCTTTTAAATTTTTTATCTCGAACTTTTTTTTACCTTTCCCCATTATATTTTTGCTTTTCCCTATTAATTTTTTTACCTATCCCCATTAAACTTTTGCACAGCCATGTTTATCTTATCAATTAATTGAATCGAACAAATCGTCTCTAGATTTTTAATCCTTTTATTATTTGACATCATTATAAATTCTTCTAACTTCCAATTGTTTAATATAAAGTTGGATAGACAAGGATTCCAAACTCCACAAGTTTCTAGAAATTGATGTTTTGAATCCCATCGAAATTCGGAATTCTCGAAGTTACTGAATTCTTGAATTAATTCAATTATTGAAGTTGCAATTAATTTTGGGTTGTTATTAATTATATAAATTGTTATGCCATAGTTTTCTGAATTTTCAATAAATTCTAACAATCTATTATCTTCTTCAATATCAATGCCGTCTTCAATTATAATTATGATGATCATACTTAGTACCTGATATGCAATTTCTGAAATTTGTTTGAATATTAAATTCTCACCTGTTTTAATATCAACTTGATAAACATTTATGGTTCGTAAAAAGATCACTCCACAACTTGGATTCAAAAATAAATCATATTCTAGATTATTCCGAGATTGTCGTCCGCTTTCAGATATTGAAAAATCGATTAAATTAAAATGTCTATCAGTTTCTATTATTTCATTAAATTTCAAGAATGCGGCCCCAAATTTGTCTGCAAACTTAATATTCACATAAATATTAACGATTTTTGACTCTGGAATATTAAACATAGAATAGCTAAAATCTGATTCAGTGAATTCTAAAATTTCATTACTCAATTTTGCCTTGTCATTATGGTTGTCAGTTTCATATTCTGTTTGTTGTTCATGTTTATTTTTGTTTTTATTTTTATTTTTGAGACCTTCCGGCAAAGGTACATGAACAACCTCAATATCTTGTAACATCTCATCCAATCCCTTTGATTCAATTAAAGAATCATCGTTATTTTTATATCTGGAATTATCAATATTTGATTGATTATATGTCATCAGCATTGTACTCGTTTGATTAAGGATATCAAGATATGGATATTTCTGATTAAAGTCAAATTGTATTGGTTTAGATTTTTTACGTTTTTTTAAAACTAATGAATCAAAGTCATCCGATTTTCTCTTTGTGTTATTATTATTTGTTGTTAATATCGATGTATTTGATGTTTCAGCCGATTGTAAATTAGGTATTATCTCATCCACATGATTATTTCCTATGATTAATATTGGTGATGGTGGTTTTGAAACCCTAGTTGATTCATTGGAATATTGTGATACAAATAAGGGCACATTTTCCATATTTTTGCCATGATTAATTATTCCAGTTACTTGGTATTCTTCTTTACTATCGCTGTTACCATCAATTTTACCTTTAATCCTTCTTATTTCATCAATAGCATTGTTTTGTTTGGCTTCTTCAATTCTTTTTATTTTTTCCTTATTCATCTGTTGAATATACTCATTACCTGATGGTTCCTCATTGTTTTCAATTATTATTTCCCTTTCAGATGTGTTTAGATTGACAACAACTTCATTGAATTCCAGTGTATAACCTCGGGTTCTACCAGTTCTAATTTCTGAATATTTAATATATTTATCATCTTCAATATTTAGTGGCATTGTTATAGGTATAGAAGTTGAACATTCTTCATTTAATGTATCTTGTAATTTTAATTTTGCAAATGGTTTCCAATTTATTATCGTTTCTTGATATTCAGATAATTGCCAATTTTTAAAATTCTTTGTTATATTTTTTGATTTTTTAGTTATATTTATTGGATTAATTGAAATTTTATACTTTAATTCAAATTCGTTTATTTCTTCATTTAGTATTTGATTCACGATTAGATTATCAGTTTTCCATTCGATGCTCTTTGAAAAATCCCATTTATTTGTTATTAGATTTGATGAATTTAAATAATCATAAGATTTTGATATAGGAAGTAAATTAGTTTCTAGCAAGTAATCTGTTCCAAAGAACGTTTTAGGAATAAAATCAAATGACTCTCTTTTATTGGATGGCGTATATTGTGGTATGTTTAAGTTTTCATCAAGTACTTCTTCGATGTCATTTAAATTGTCATCATTTTCCCAAATTTTGAAACTAAGTTGTTTTGGTATTGGTTTTAAAACCGGTTCTAAACCTGGTTCTATGAAATAAGGATTAGAAACGAATTTTTCAATGTCATTGATTTCAATTTCATAATCTTTTCTTAGTGATTCAGTCATTAATACCTTACATGACTTTGATAGTACCAATGGCTCTTTCATTATCTTTTGCTTATAAATTTCAACCTTTTCATTATTGTTTGTACCTTTTCCATTATTTCGAATATTCCATTTTATTAACCTTTTACTAAATTCAAATGCATTGCAACTTGAAATTTTTAAAGTTGGTAATAGAACGAAATTACTTTCTT
Organism: Pichia phayaonensis; assembly: GCA_030558305.1. Lineage (NCBI taxonomy): Eukaryota > Fungi > Ascomycota > Pichiomycetes > Pichiales > Pichiaceae > Pichia > Pichia phayaonensis. Next base: position 93,300 of record JAJMSE010000021.1, read on the forward strand.
TCTGTCCTATTTTTAATGGGTTTGGTATTTCAATTATTAAATCCTGTGAGGTTGACTTAATTGATTTAATCAATTTTTGCTGAGCCTTAATTGATAATTTTATTTTATCAAATTTATTGGTCAACCTAATCACGTTTTTAGGAAGATCAAAAGTTTTAGAATCATCATCAACTAACCAGCGTTCTAATTTCATAGTTATTAGTTAAGTTGTGGGGCAGGTACGATTATGTATTCAAGAAATCAGAAAAGAATTGGTGAATAAATGTATGTACATTATTAAAAGACATGTTCGTGCGAAATGATGTGCTTCAATATTCTACAATATCAAACCAAGAAAAAGTTTCACAAATTCAATCCAAATATATGATAATAATAATAGTACAAAGAATCTTAAAAAATAATCTATTCTTCTCTATATAGAAAAACTTCACTTTGTTTGAAATATCTTCTAGCATCTTCATCAATCAAGACTAAACTTAAAAATGTTCGAGTACTGAATTTTTTATTAACATCTCTATATGTTGGTACTAGATCAAATCCACCTAAGAAAAGTCTGATTGGTATGGTTTCACCCTTTACAGGAGCACCATCCATAATCTCAAATCTCACGACGGTTGTACTTTCACTTGATTGATTTGTTCCGCTACCCACAGTTTCTCTACGAATCAAACTCAATTCCATATGTTTAATTTTAAGCCTAACCAAAAGGAAATAGATTCTACCAACAATAACACCTTTTAGTGGATACTTATTTTTCGAATATTCAAATTCAATATGTAAACAATTCTCTATACCAACATCCATTTTAACTGTTGAAACAGGCGTAGCTGGTTTTTTTGTAATTTTATCGTTATTAGTATTATTTTTATCACTACTGCTATCTGTAGCCTTAATTTCCCTTGAGGTTTTATCTGCTGGCGTTGTTGGTGAGGATTTGTTAGAAGAATCTACTTGTTGGTTTGATTCCTTATTTTGTGTATATTGATAAACCCAAAGTTCTCTCTCTTTTATAATATCAGCGCTTTTTCTAGAGATAGTTACTTTTAAATAATATCTCAACCTAACATTTACCCCTCTATAACTTTCATACATTTTTTCAACGTTTCTAAATTCGAAGTTGAATGATTCAGTGTGCTTTAGTTCACCTGGGGCTGCAATTTCTTGAGCAAAACTTAAAAAATCATCATTTTGAATGTTTCCATCATTATTAGTTTCGATAGTACCTAACAATTGAACACGGATACCATTATGTTCAACTTTTCTATTATCTCTTGTTCGTAATGTTGCAACTCCCTTAACCGTTTCACCATCCTTATAAAGTAATAATCTCTCTTTACGGCCTTTTGATGAAGTCACTTCAACAACTTCTCTTGAATCTTCTGAATCCAAGTTGATTTCTATATCTAGCGGGGATTTAAACATAAACGACATTGTTATTTCTTGTTGAACAGTGTGCTCTGATTGTTAACCAGTGTCACTTTTCATGAGATAGAGATACAACTTATGATTAAAAGTGCCATTTGCCAACTCGCGGGATAATGCGTACGTATTTTTCATCTTTCATTACTTCTGAAATCAGATAATTATATAACGAACGATATTATATATATTATACAAAACTTACTTAAACAACTTGGCAACAGAGATTGCCCCTTCTTCGTTTTTATTCATCACCTTGGCAACGGCAAGTTCAAAATCTTCTTGAGTAACATGTATTCTTCTTTCTCTGAGAGCGTACATTCCGGCTTCTGTACAAACACCCTTAATTTCAGCACCTGAACAACCGCCCATTTTTTCAGCGATTTTCTTCATATCAATACCTCTTGTTAAATTCATTGATCTTGAATGAATCTTTAAAATATCTGTTCTTGCGCTCAATGTCGGTGGCGGAAATTCAATCTTACGGTCAATTCTACCAGGTCTCAATAACGCAGGATCTAAAATATCTAATCTATTTGTTGCCATGATAATTTTAATATCTTTAGATGATTCGAAACCATCCAATTGATTTAAAAGTTCTAACATTGTTCTTTGAACTTCAGAGTCTCCACCACCAGATGAACCTTCCGAACGGGATGAACCAATTGAATCAATTTCATCCATAAATATAATTGATGGTGCATGTTCACGTGCCATAAGGAATAATTCTCTCACCATCCTACTACCTTCACCAATATATTTTTGAACTAATTCAGAACCTGAAACTCTAATAAATTTACAATCCGTATGATGTGCAACAGCTCTAGCTAATAAAGTCTTACCAGTACCTGGAGGTCCATACAGAATAACACCTTTTGGTTGAGCTATACCCAAAGACTCAAATAATTCAGGATGTTTAACAGGCAATTCAATAACTTCTTTGATTTCTTTAATTTGTTTATCTAAACCACCTACCATGTCATATGTTGAATCGGGCACTTTTTCAACCACCATAAGAGAGATCAAAGGATCCACTTTGTTTGGTAAAATCTTGTGTAGATCATAAGAATCTGATTTTAAACAAACTCTTAAACTTGGAGTAACTGATTTGATATCTATGTCGTCTGCGACGTTAACAATATATTTTCCTTCTGGATGAATCTTAACCAACACTTTCTTTTTACCCATGATCTTAATAACCTCACCAACATATGATCCTGGTTCTTGTAGTAGTTTCAATTCATCCTTAAGAGAACGGACTTTGGCGTTAAGGGAGTTTCTTTGAGCTTCTAATCTTCTTAAATTTTGTGTCCTTGCCGCCAATTCGATCTCGTAATCCTGTATTTTCTGGCTGAAAAAGGGCTTGACACCACTTTCGTGGGCAAGAGGTAAAGTAGTTGCTGTGGCTGCCATTGTATACACTGTAGATGTCTTTGCGAACCAAGAAAAGACTTGTTTGCCACCCAATCCAACCCATCAGATCAACTTGACGATTCATTAAGGCGAGCAGGTAGAAAACGGGGGTGCACGGGTTCTCGTGTGCTGCCCTTTTTCTCTTTTTCCCAAATTTCTACCTTCCACAATTTAAAATTTAAAATTTTTCACTCCATCGCGTCGTCGATTGAATTTGCTGCTTCTCAAAGTACAGAATTGTAAATCTCTGAGGTAACTTCATTACTGGTGTTTCCACTTCTTGGCTTTTTTCTTTTTCCAGGACACGTCTACATCCAGCTCTGCCGCTCTTGTTTTATCATTAGAACAAGCTCATCGACAGACCATCCGACTGCATCCACACACAGGTATCTGAATTCCATTTTTTCTAGTGTCTTTTCGTTATATTTCAAGTTTTTTTTGCTTAGAAACCATTATCGTCATATTTCTGAATTCACCTGCGGAATATATCTACTAATCCATTAATTTACTTTATTGCAAAGCCATAGTTAATTTCCCTTGTTTATTTATTCGTTTATTTAACTAATTAAATCAATTATAATCGGATCATCGATACTTTGCAATTTCCATCTACCAAAAAAACAAAAAATACAATAATATATTTTTAATATGTCTGCTGAACAACAACCACAACCTATTGAAACAAAGGAAGAATCCCCTGTTCCAGTTTCAACACCAGAAGCTGTATCAGCGAATGCTTCAACTCAACCTTCTAATCCTTCATCATTACCAAATCCACCAGTTGCAAACAAATATCCTCAACAGCCACATCACCATCATCACAACAATAACCGTAATAATTACCAACCTAGCCACTACGGTAATTACATTCCAAATGCTAATGGCTATAATCCAAATTATGCATATCAAAATCAAGGTCAAAGTTATAACAACAATGGTAATCGTAGGAATAATAATAACCCTAACAACAACAATCCAAAATATAATAATAGAAACCATTATAACAATAACAAAAATTATAATAATCAATATATGAACCAACCACAAATGATGTATTCATATCCTGGTCAATTTCAATATCCACCTCAAAACACTGCTTCCTTACCAGATAAACCAATAACTTCTCCGGTTAAAACACACACACCAATTGTTATTAAAGATAAGGAAGGTAATCCAGTTAACTTTCCAAATCACGGAAAAAAAGCTTCAATTTCTAAGATTCCATCTGCCGTTTCTGATCAGTCTGCAGCTTCATCTGTGATATCAACCCCTGTAACGACATCTGCAACACCAGCAACTAATAATACTACTGAAAATAAAGCTGAAGACAAAAATTCTGTTGCTTCAAAGGAAGCATTTAGATTACAATTTTTAGCTAATTTAAAGAAGAAGAAACAAGCTGCTGATAAACCAAAAGCACCTGAATCTGTTATTGAAGAAAATAAAGATGACGTCACTGCGCAAACTCCTCCACCAGCAACAAGTACTGTCGAATCAATACCTGCACTAGCTCCGGTTGCAGACTCTGTGCCCGTTGTTGAATCTGATAGTAAGGTTGATGAACCAAAACAAGAAGAAGAAAGCGTCGCTGCGCCAGTTGAATCAAAGAACGAAGAAGAAGTTAAAGAAGAAGTTAAAGAAGAAACTACAGAAGAAACTAAAGAAGAAACTAAGGAAGAGCCTGAAGAAGAAACCAAACTTACTGAAGACGTTACCGCAGAGGTTAAAGCTGAAGGCGAAACTCCAGCAGCAACTGAAACCACTGAAGAACCTTCCGATCCAACATCAACTAGTAAAAATATGTCACAGTTTTTTGAACTTATCAAAGAAGCTGATCCAATTGCAAATGCATATAAATTTACATACCCTGAAACTGTTAGAGGTCCTGAACCAAGCTGTAAATCTGAGACTGTTCTTAGATATGACCCAGGATTCTTAATGCAATTCGATAACCTGAAATATCCTGTTGATGATGAATGGAGAGCCCAATTTTTATCAAAAATTTATTTACCTGAAAGAGGTGAATCTCGTGATAAATCATTCAGAGGTAAAGATAGCCGATCACGTTCTAATGGCCCACAGAGAGGTATTTCATTGAGAGATGATGGTAGAAATAATTCAAGAAGTGGCTCAAAGAGAAAGGGACGTGATGGCCGTGACGGACGTGATAAAAGTAGAAGAGGTGATGGTTCAAGAAAATCAGGTCCAAGAGGTGAAAGAGGTGAAAAGAAAGAAACTGATGAAAAACCACAAATTAAACTGGCTCCAGAAGATGTTAAACCACTTGAAAAAACTGCAAATAGATGGGTTCCAAAATCCCAAAAAACTGCTGAAAAGGAAGTCAAATACGCACCTGATGGAACAACTATTTTATATGATGATGATGAATTATCAAAGAAGATCAGATCATTATTAAATAAATTATCATTAGAAAAATTCGATGCTATCACTGACGACTTACTGCAACTTGCAAACCAATCAAAGTGGGAAACAAACGCAAACGCATTAAAACTGACTGTTCAACTTACATTTGCAAAAGCTACTGATGAACCACATTGGTCTGCTATGTATGCACAATTCTGTCAAAAACTGGTTTTCAAAATTGATTCATCTATATATTCAGAAGATTATCCATTACAAAACCCAACAGAAACTGAAAAATATTTTACTGGTACTAATTTAGCTTACCGTTTACTTCTTTCAAGATGTCAACAAGAATATGAAAAGGGTTGGTCAACTGATTTACCAGTTAATGAAGATGGTACACCAATAGAACCAGAATTAATGTCCGATGAATATTATGAATTGGCAGCTCAAAAGAGAAGAGGTTTAGGTTTAGTCAGATTCATTGGTGAATTATATAGACTAGGATTAATTAAGATCAATGTTATTACTTCATGTATTAGAATGTTAACATCCAATAAAGATGTTGAAGGTGCAATACCAGAAGATTATTTACCACAAGAAGATACTTTAGAAACATTAAATCAATTTTTATTAACAGTTGGACAAAAATTAGAAGTCGAAGGCCCAGGTTGCACCGAGTTTGCATTTTCATGTATCAATCGTTATATCTCAAATGAAAAGATTGGATCACGTATTAAATATAAATTTTTAGACTTAATTGATTTAAGAAAGGGTAAATGGACTGATGCAAATTCAAAATTAGCAGGTCCTAAGACCATTAAACAAATTCATGCAGAATTTAATAAAGAACAAACAGCAGCAGCATCTCAACAACAACGTGAACGTAGTAATAGAGGTGGTAGAGGTGGTAGTTCAAAACCAACTTCAAGATGGGGTAGTGATCAAATTTCTTCAAATGATATTTCCAAGGTTGGACAAATTAGAAAAAGTGGTGAAAGTTCTATCAGTGCTTTACGTAAGGGTAAACAATCAACTGCAAATGATTTTACAACTGTTTCCTCATCAAGAAGTAGAAGTACAAGAAGTAATGCACCTGCAATTTCTAGATCTGCCTCAACTGCAAATATTTCAGCTAGTGAAGAAGGCGGTGAATCAAGACAACAAAGCAATGCATTTTCTGTATTAATGAATGATGATGATGCTCATTCAGAAGAAGATGTAAGTGCTGATGAAGAAGAAAGTAACGAAGTTGAAGAAGATGCGCAAGAAGCAGAAACTGAAGGAGAGGCACAAGAAGAAGTTCAAACAGAAGAAGCAACTGAATGAAACGTCAAATAGTGTTTCCTTTTGTTCTTGTTTGATGTTTTTTAATAATGTTTTTATAAATCTGTCATTCGTATATTTTTAAATAATAAAATTTTAAAAATTTTAAAATTCTAAACCTCAAGTGTAAACCATTAAAAAAAAAACTTCATAAATTAAATAAAAAAACCTACCCAAAAGTTTATAACAAATATAAAAAACAAATTTAATGTCTTAAGGTCTACTATTTTCAACAATTAGTTGAATAAACTCGTCTTCTGGATCTCTAGCAAATTTACAAGTATCACCAATAAATAAAATTTTTTTGATTGAAATATTGATTTTTCCTTGTGGGAAAACTGATAATAAGTTTGAATGTATACGTTTAACAATTTCATCTTCACCTCTACTGATTTCATCTTCATCATTACTACTACCACGGAAGAATCCAGCTTTGTCAACAACTGCACATAATTCATCTAAGGATGTAACATTATTGACACAAACTTCATCGTTAAAACAATTCAACATATCCAAACTCTTCATTAATGGGTAGTTTGATGATGTACCAATCACAATCAATCTTCTACCTTCCGGTGGATTTGATGCTAATCTTGTCATTAAAGCTCTCAAAACAACAGAAGAAAATCTCGGACCAATTGGAACATAATCAATTAATGCTTCAATATCATCAACAACTAATAAATTTAATGGAGATTTATACGCATCACGAAATGCATTATCAATATGTTGAACTTTTGCTGATTCTGACATACCGACCATATCTTTAGCACTTAATAATCTCATAAATGGGAATTTTGAATGTAAAGCAAGTTGACATGCTAAGGCAGTCTTACCTGAACCTGAAGGTCCATAAAGTAATAAAGAAGAAAAGTTGAAATGATCAGATTGTCTCAGTTGTTCAATATCTCTTTCAACTCTTTTAATAACTTGATGAATTTTTGGTGAATAATTAATTATACCACCTTTAACACAGTCATGTAAGTCTTCTTCATGAACACCGAATGCAGGTTTGACTTCTTCTAAAGCGTTCAAGAAACATTGCATGTCAACAACAACATTACTAAAATCACCGTTTAGTTGACCTAAAGTACCAACCTTAATATGCTTATTCAAAGAGAATGAACCAGCGGATTTAATTAAACCTTCGATTTCAGCACCTGAGAAGTTTTTCGTTAATTCAGCCAATTTTAGTAAATCAACATCCTTACTTAAAACGTTATTTTCTCTCATTTTATTTGTTTTAATTTTTAGAATTTGTAATCTTCCTTCTTCATCAGGTAAGTGAATTTCAACTTGAACTTCGAATCTACCAGGTCTTAATAATGCACTATCAATTAAATCCTTTCTATTCGTCATACCGATGACTAAAATATTGTTCAGTTGATCAACACCATCCATTTTAGCTAATAATTGATTAACAACATTATCAGCAACACCAGTACCGTCACCTCTAGAACCTCTTTGCTTGAAAACAGAATCTAATTCATCAAAGATAATGATATGTAAGGAAGAAGCATCACCCTTTTTCTTATATTCAGCTTCGGCATCTTTAAATAAGTTTCTAATGTTTTCTTCAGATGAACCGACATACTTTGACAAAATTTCAGGACCATTAACAATTTTTGGTTCCCTTGCATTTAACATTTTACCAATTTGTCTAGCAATTAAAGTTTTACCAGTACCCGGAGGACCATATAATAACATACCTTTAACATGTGTCATACCCATCTTTTCGATGACACCAGGTGGGAAAATTCTTGACGCAAATGCTCTTCTAAAAATAGCAGTAAATTCATTATCTAAACCACCAATACCTAAGTCTTCAAACTTGAAATCAGGTCTAATGATTGCATCGGAATTAGGTCTTAAACTTGAAGATTTCAAGTTGACCAAACCATCGGAACCTTTGTAAAAATTAACAATTGAAGTTTGGACAACCATACCTTTATTCATGATATCTGATGATGCTGGAATACCATCAGTCGAAACTTGACCTAAATCAACAACTAAAGTTGATTTAACAATAACTTCGAAATAGTTACCTTTGAATTCAAATAGCAAAATTTGACTTGGTTGTAGAATTTGAGATTCGAATTTCTGTAAGAAAATCTTCATCAATTCGTCAGAATCATACTGGATATTGTTTGCCCTATTCTTATTCCAAAAGTTAATTTCGACATTAATAGTACCCAGATAGCCACCTTTGTTACCATTTTCAGCAAATAAATCGTAGTGGGCGACAGAAACATTTTGATCGGTTGACCAAGACCCCCAGAATCTTTGGTTCCCGCTCAAACCTATCGAACCAGGCATGATCTTGGGAGTATTCTTGACAGTGAACACAAATTTACCATCAATTATAACATATGAACCATCAGGGAAGTCTTGTTGGGAGATGGCAACACAATTGGTTTTGGCAATTTCATTATCTGGGGAATTTTTCACAATGAGTGCCTTTGAAGCAGGTCTCGCAGGTCTTCTGAATGGTAGAGACATCTTGGCGATGGGAAACTGGGACCTGTTGAAATGGCAACCAGTAAAGAACACCTACACGTTAAGAATCCTGATTGACTTGCTGGTAGAAAGAAACCGATGCGTCTACCGACCTTTCCGAGAAGGAAAGATGTCAGGTTTTCACTTCGCCGCCTTCTGTTTTGGCACCTACCGAAACCGTTGGGATCTCGGACGAGAAGACGATTAGATCGTGAAGAGTGTGTAGAAACCACAGTTTGTCCTGTTGTTCACAGCATGTTCTTCTTGGAAACTAATGACTGCTGCTGCTGTAGCTGACGAGAGCTCCCCGCTCATCCCAATCTCGGACGATGACGTTCTCAGAATCCCTCTGTCCACATTCAGAATCATTCTGGCTTGTCTCTATGCTAACGTGTTCCTGGCATCCGTCGATTCCACCATGGTTGCCACGCTTTTGGGTAAAATGGCAAGTGATTTGGAGGCGCAAGAACATATTTCATGGGTCGCCACCTCATATTTATTGTCATGTGCAGCTTTTCAGCCTTTATTTGGTAAAATTTCTGACGTTTTTGGAAGGAAACCAGTCATTTTGTTCAGCACTATCTGTTTCTTTTTTGGTTGTCTTATTTGTGGTATTGGCAAAAACTTACAATATCTGATTATTGGAAGATTGATTACTGGTATTGGAGGTGGTGGATTTTTCTCATTAGCCACAATCACCGTGTCCGATTTGGTTGCAACTAGAGAAAGAGGTCTTTATCAAGGTTTTGTCAATATTTTCTTCCATGCAGGCTCTGCTGGTGGTGGTGTCTTAGCTGGTATGATAGATTCATGGTTTGGTTGGAAGTGGGCCTTTTTAATTCAAGTTCCGGTTTGTTTTCTTACTGGTTTAGCAGTATATCTCAAATTTGAATTACCAAAATCCGACCAAGATGCTGATGATGATTCACAATCTCATTGGCAAAAATTTAAAGCTTTAGATTGGACTGGGGCATCATTATTGGTTACTTCATTATTATCTCTGATGATTATTAGCGGTACAAACAACAAAGAACTACCTAAGGATTCATTGTTATGGAGATGTCTTTTCCTTTATACAATAGTTGGATTTTTCACATTTTATAAATGGGAATTAAAGGCAAGCCAACCAATTATACCTGTTGACATGTTACACAATCAAACTGTTTTAGCAAGTTCATTAAACTGCTGGTTTGGTTGTATGAATATGTTTGCTAGTTTATTCTATTTACCATTCTATTGGACTTCCGTCAAGAATGTTTCTCCATTAAATGCTGGTTATAGATTAATTTTAGGCTCATTGGTTTCATCCGTTACTTCAATTTTTGCAGGTTGGATGATTAAAAAGACTTCAAAATATAAGTCCTTACACATAATTGCTGGTTGGGCAATTTTTCTTGGTTCAATAATTGTTTATTGTTCAACAAAATATGATAATTCTTTTAAAGATAGTTTGATTTCAGTTCCTTTGAGATACGGTGCATCCGCAAATATTACAATTATTTTGATTGCAATGATTAGTGCTGTGCCACAGTCTCAACAAGCTTTAGTAACATCAATTCAATATGGGTTTAGATCAACTGGTTCAACAATGGGTGTATCGTTTGCTAATGCTTTAATGCAATTCATTTTAACCAATTCTTTAGCCTCAGAATTTGATTCTATTAACCCTTCCAAATTACCAACTAAGTGGGACGATCAAATGATTAATAATGCCAAAAAATTAGCTTTAGATAGCCCTGGGTATGCATTTGAAAAGGATGTTCCTAAAATAATTAAAAATGCAATTGTCAAATCTTATGATGCTGGATGTCATGGGGTCTTTATGTTTTTGATTGTTACTGGGTTCTTTTCTTTAGTTTGTGTTTACTTTACAGAAGAAAACGATTTAGAAAACAAGGAGTAAAATATGTTGTTTATTATTTATAGTTGTTTATTCGTTTTATAGATCATAATAGACATGAAAGAAACCCTCTCAAAACCAGAAAGCAATTTTCGTTTCTCTTTCGCTGCTGGTATAAAAGAAAAGCAATCTGCACATTAATTTTTCACTCTGAAGCTCTTTTCTCCTTTTCTTCCTTTTTTTTTCCTTTTTTGAAGTATCGGATACTGTTGATTTCAGTAGAAGTCATCAGGTATCCAGGTATTTCATGGATATTATTCAACCAAACTTTAATGATGATTAAGATTTTAATGCATAGTTCAACTGATCTTTAATGAAGATAAAAACTTACCATCAAATAGTCTTTCACCCCTATCTGATCCGTTTTGGTATTAATATCCATATAATATCTGTTATTATTAATTATTACTGTAAATCTATTAAACTACACAACTTTTTTATTAAAATTTTATCTAATCCCTTATTGGTTTTAATGCATACATTCTAATTGGGAATAGTTCCTTAGGGACACCCTTTTGTAGATCAGTTGCAATTAATTTCCAGCCACCGAGCTCAAACAATCTACGGAAATTTTTATCAGATCTTGTCTTTGAACTATCTTCTGGGTCAAATAAATCGTTGTCATCATTTGTATTATTTTCTTTGACTATTAAAATACCATCTTCTTGTAAACCATTTTTGCATTCATCTAACCACAATAAAAATGCATCATCGGGTAAATGTCCAACACACCATTGGCACCATAAGATGGCATATTTCCCCTTTTCAGATTTCCAATCTTGCATTGGAATATTTAAGATATCACCGATTTTACCTTGCTCGGTTAAATCTTTTAATTCTATATACATTTGATCAACGAATGGTTTGACAGGTTCTAATAGATCAACTTTATCACAAATTTTATAAAGGAAATCTCTTGTCACTCTACCAATTCCTGCACCAAAATCAAAACCATATTTTAATTTACCAGGTTCGTTAGACCATCTCGACTTTAGCTTTCTCATAAATGTTGACGATCCAACGATATCTGCCTTTGGAACCGATGTAGTTTCACCAAATCCACCAAGAACTCCATCAACAGTAGCTGGAACATCTGTCCAATATGATATAGCATTGTCATAGTTGATCATAGTGTCGATTTGTTCGCCAGCAAAGGCATCATCGTCATCCTTGACAACGTTTTCCGTGATTTTAGCAGGCATCTTTCCACCACTTATAACCTTTGCTCCTTGTGCCACTCTTGCAATTAGGTTGTTTCTTCTTATTGAAAGATACTGTGGTGAAAAATCTAGCGTGCTTACGTAAAAAACAGATTAAAAGCCGCGAATTTGTTGATGTCTGGGGAGATCCTTCCTAATTTCTCGACGTCGACATTTTTCAAGAATGGCAAATTGATCAAAGATAACAGTTTGGACTCATTTTCTTTTGAACATCTATCCTTTTGTTATAGACTGTTAGATTGTTACATACCATGGCTGCAATCAAGGTATTAGATATTATTAAGCCGTTTGCTGGTCTTATTCCAGAAATTGAATTACCATATGAAAAGATCATTTTTGATGAAAAGATTGTTTACACAATTGGTGCAGCTGTAATTTATCTTTTATCTTCCATTCCAATTACTGGTGTTAATACAAACAAGATTGCAGATCCTTTCTATTGGTTACGTTTACCATTTGCTTCTGAAGCAGGTACTTTATTAGAATTTGGTGTTTTACCAATAGTTACATCTGCTTTCTTATGGCAAATATTATCCGGTTTAAAGATTGTCAAGGTCAATTTTTCAAATATTTCTGACAGACAACATTTCCAATCATTACAAAAGGTTTTTTCAGTTTTAATTGCAGTATTTTATGCAGCGTTACTTGCACTCTCTGGTTATTTTCAACCAGTTGATTCATTTACTAAAAATTCAAGTTTATCAGCTGGTGCTTCATTTTTAATTGTTTGTCAATTAGGTACTTCAACTGCAATTGTTACTTTATTAGTTGAATTATTAGAAAAAGGTTATGGTTTTGGTCCTGGTGTCTTAGCCTTTATTGCAGCAAATTCAGCAACAAAGTTAGCTGGTTCATTATTTGGTATTATGACTAATCCAATAACCGGTGAATCAAATGGTGTCTTAATTCAATTCTTTAGAAACATTTTCAATAAATCAGTTCCAAATGCAATTTATACATTATTCACTCGTACTGATGAAATCAACTTTACTCAAGTTTATTTAACAATTATTGTTTTAGCAATCATCACATTTTTACAAAACTTCCGTATGGACATTTCAATTAAATCATCAAAGGTTAGATCAATGGTTTCAAGCTATCCAATTCGTTTCTTATATTGTGGTGCATTACCAGTTTTATTCACATATTCAATTCTTTATAACTTAAATATTGTCACCTTTGCTTTAACAAAAATTTTCGGTGGTTCAAAATTCATTGCTGTTTGGCAATTGAATGCATTAACCAACAAAACTTATAATTTATCATGTGGTTTGTTGTACTTCTTTTCACCATCACCATTAAATGCTTGTATGATTGGTTCATTTATTAAATATATTACCTTTACATTATTTGTTACTTTATCATCATCAATCTTTGGCCGTTATTGGTTCACTATGAGTGGATCAAGTGGTAAAGATTTAGCAAAACAATTCAAAGATCAAGACATTGTTGTTGTTGGTCACAGAGATGTTAATGTTGCAAGAGAATTAAACAAAATGATTACTTCAGCTTCATTAATTGGTTCAACTTTATTAGGTTTAACCATTGGTCTTGCTGAAACAACAACTTTTTCACAAGGTTATGCTGCAGGTATTGCAGTCGGTGTTTTATCTGCCCTCAGCTTATTAGAACAAATTATGACTGAATATCAACAAGCAGGCGCAGCAAATTCTCAATTTGCTCAAGTTTTTGGTACTAATTAAACATTTTAGTATCGTTATAAAAGTACATTTCAATTTTATAAACATAAAAAAACAATCAAAAAAAAAAATTAAGAACAAAAATCTGTACACTTTTCCTAAACGTTTAAATAGATAGCCAATTAATACTTGAAAAATTGATGATGACTTTGTATGTGATCTTCTGTATAATTTTTCTCATAATTTTTTGTTATTTTATAACTCTTTAATTTCATTTTACTTTAGAACTTATCTATCAAAAAAACAAAAACTGATAATATTATTCTGTTATATTATACAAAAGCTATCAAAAATCTATAAAATTAAAAAGCAACAGATGATAAAACTAATTAAGGTTTAGTAATTTTTAATTTACGGATTGCACAAAAGTTAAAGGTTAAAGCTAGATTTGAATCACTTAATACCCAATCGATTTTTTCGAGTAAATGTTTGGAAAGATAGGGGCCAACTGAATTATGTTTCGCAATTAGCATTGTGGGTTTATCATGTTCCCAATACTCACAATCTGCATTAATTAAAAACTGAACCACGAAAATAGTTTTATCAAGCTTACCATACCTTAGAATCGATCCATTATATGGCATATCTCTTCGAAACTCATTAAGTACCTTCGATGGAGCTCCACTTCTCCATACAACAACATCCCTTAAATTAAATGTATAATCAAGTATGTTTTCCTGTTCTGGTAACATATTTTTTAAACTTAAATATGAACGTAGTTGCATCATTGAATGATAATTTAACCTAAATGATAAGGATGAAGTTGAAACAGTAATTGAATTTTTAATTGATAAATAATCATTTGATTCAAAAATAACTTTAATTTCAAATCCAGGATTTCTGAAATAATTTGAATTTTTAGGCGTTGGAATTATTTCAAAATTAACAGCTGATGATTTTGGGTTGAAGGATTTATGCATAGATACATCCGGTCTATATTCATGATCAAATAATTTAATCTCTTTGATTGATTTACACCAATCAAATTTATGGTTGTAGACTTCATCAATTAAGTTTAAAAGCATATATTGTGGATTCTTATTAATCTTACAACCTTCAACAACATAATGGATTCTAAATCCTAGAGATGATAAGATTTTTAAATCATCAGCTAGAAGTCTTGTATTTAATAGTGGTCTTTCAATAAATAATAAATTTGACGAAATAAATGTACTTGATGAATTTCGAACAAATAATAAAAGGGATTGTGACCATCTATAATTCATCTTGTCAAATGCTTTCTTGCATATGACATCATCAAAAACCTGGTTTGATTTTAGTTTAGTAATCGGATCAATTCCGGTCCTTTTTTGGATTAGGCCGCCTCTGAAAAATCGTGAATCAACATTTGGTAAAACATGTTGATACCAGTTTAATCCATCAATTTCTCTTGAGGTCATACTGGAATATGTTTTATTTGTATAAAGTTCCATATTTGGTGACAGAGTTGATGTCATTGTATGGTCGAATTTGAAAATATTTAATGTATGTGATGCTTTTGCAAAATTCGTTGCCGAATAAAACGAAATGTCATTTAGAATTGTATGATTTCTTTCCCTAATATATACCGATTTACCTTTATAGCTGGGTAAAATCAAATCAATTATTGCTTGTGGGATATTAATTCTGTCCATAGATGCAGGTACGGCCGTAGACGTAGACGTAGATGTAACTGGAGATGTATATGCTGATTGAAAGACAGAATTTTCTGGCTCAACGCTGTTAGCATCTTGTTCAACTGGTAATCTTGGGGCTTCTTCAACTATTGGAAGAGGTATGGTTTCATTAGAGTCCGGCAAATCCGAAAGTTTAGCATTACAGGATCGTTTATGAGCTGTAAAACCAATAGTATTATCATTAATTGTATTTGGCGTTGAATTCAGTGGAAAGGGATGCTTAAGCTCTCGGTTGTCAGTAATCATCAGACCTCTTGGATGTTTCGGTAAATTTTGATGGAGCTTTTTTAATGGTAAATTTTCATCCGGTTTGTGGTTCAGCACTGAAGGTGTAGCATTTTCAGATTTATCTGTAATTTCTTTATTACTTGTCATTAACGTGTTTGATATTGCTTGTGAGTTTGATGTTTGTGAGTTTGATGTTGGATGTGAGTTTGATGTTGTTGATATGCTTGCTATTGGGTCGTTTGTTGCTATTGAAGCGTGCGTTTGTGGTGTCGATGCTAGTGTTGGTGTTGGTGTTGATAAAGGTGATGGTGAAGACGTTCCCATAGCAGTATTTTTAAAATTTTTGAATGATATAGTTCGATCATCTGTTGCCGGTGATGATCTTTGTGGTGACGTGCTTTTCTCAATGGAACTTCGATTTAGCTTAAATGAAATCTTGTCATCATTTGATGATGCGGTTATATTCGAGGGTATAGCCGTTGGTTGTTTAAAAGATATTTGGTTCGGGTTGTTTAATGGACTTGACATTACTAGCTTGCCCAGATTCAGAATACTTTTCTGTGTCTTTACATTGTCGACATTATTTTTTTGGGTTACAGGTGATTTAAATGATATTTTGTCGTCATTGGCACATTTGGAAATATCTTGTTCAACAAGTTTTCCATTTGTTTTATCAATAGATTTGTTGTCTATTCCATTAGTAGTCTTGTTGTCAGTTTTATTACTCTTGTTTTTTTCTGTTTTGTGGCTAGGTTTGATAACTGTGTTTTCATTATTTATTTCATCAGATATATTGCTGATCTTGTCATTGGAGTTGTTATCTGCTTCACAAGTAGGGGTAGTTAGTCTAGAATCATTTTCTTCTGTTTTAACCCTTGAATTTTCTATTTTTAATATACTTCTCTTAAATTCTTCAGGATCAATTATCATTAAATCATCATCATCCAATGGTTCTTGTTTGACTACTATCGGTGGTTTTGATATAATAAATGTGTTTTCATCAATGCTACTATTAATTTCTTTTTTATTATCCTCCATTCCCTTTATAAATACTTTACTTTCATTATCATAATTATCATGATCGGATTTTTCTTCTAATGTAGCTAATATATTTTGGTTGTTTGGCTCAATTGATATAGGCGTATTATTTATATCATTTTTTAAATCATTGGTTTCTATATCACGAACTGATGAAGATGAGCCTAACTCAGAGTATTGTAAAATTTGTGGTTCAGAAATTGATGTTTTTGTTTCAAATGAAGATTCGGAAATCGATATAGGGTCAACTTTTGAAGGCGTTGTAGATAAAGGTACGATATTGCCTTTAGAACTATTTGCTTCATAATCGTCTAATTTAAAAGAGACTTTTTTAATAGATTGTGGATCATTTTTTATTCTTTGTTTAATTGCAGACCTAATTTCAGGTTTGAATGTTATGGTATCATTATCACTCAATCGACTGCCTTCAGCAAACTTTTGGTTAGTGATTTTAAAACTTAACATAGTTTCTGAATTATCACTATTGATATTATTATTGAAATCATTTTCGAGTTTGTGATCGAATTCGTTGTAGTTTGCATTTCCACTATAATCACGGTTATTATTCAAATATGTTAAAGAATTGTCTGCAAAACTGTAATCATCATCATTTCTATGTTGCTTTTTTTCCAGTCGAAAGGTTTTGTCATAATTATAATCAGAATCTATGAGGTCATCACGATGCCTTTTTTCCATTCTCTTATCCTCTTCTTTCTCCCCTTTATATTCATGGTTTTTACTAAAACCTTGTTGAAATTGATAGTTAGTCGGATACAAAGTAGAGTTAGCTGAAGTTGCTGGTGTCAATTGGTTGGCATAATACGGTGGTGGTGGCGGTGGTGGAATTGCACGGTTAAATTCGTAATTGTTCCCTCTGTTTCTTTTAGATCTGCCTTTTTTACTTCTTCTACCCCTACCCCAGCCACCACGACCTCGTGGATATCCCCTGTTGTCCATTTTTGGGTGTTTTTTTCGGTGAGTAATTGAGTTTGTAGATGTGAAATAGCTTAAAATTAAAAATTAGAGATTTGAAGAAGATGAAGAAATGAAATACAAAAATGAGGATGAAACATTACAAAACGAGGAACCAAATTGACATTGGTTTACAGTTTGCTATTAGCTAATCCATAAAATACCATTACAATGGATACACAATTTAATACAGCATGGAATCAGGTAACATCAACTACCAATAATAAACTTAAGATAACGGATTTGTTATTGCTTTTTGATACTTTGGAAAATTTGAAATCTACTACATTGATATCTTTAGAATTTAGAGAATTTCTAATTGAGTTTATTTTAGAATGTCCAAATACGGAAATCACTAAGGATCAATTTAAATCTTTAATGGAGAGACTCTTTGAATGTTCCATTCAGGATTTGTTAAGTGGGAAGTTAGTGGGTAACGAAAATCAGAGTAGGTTAGATGATAATGATTTAACGCAAACAATGAATTTAGAGAGTCTGAAATTTAATTCATTTATAAACAATAATAGTAGTTCATCAATTGAGAAGGAGAGATATATAAGAAACAAAATTAAGGAATTGGAAAATATGATTTCAAAATCAAATAATAACAAGCTTAAGGATGTACTTATAAATTATTATAAAAAATTAGATGGTGTGAGAAGCTCATTGTCAATATCAACTTCAAGTTCAACTTCAAGTCCAACACCAAGATTTAAGAATTCTAAAACTATTCAAAGATTAAAACTAAATATTGATAAACAAGATATACTTATTAATGAATTAAAGAAGAAAGTAGGCGATGAGATTCCAACGGATTTAATTGGTAAAATAAAATATTATTGTTTGAGGATCTATTTGGTAATCTGGAAAGTTTTAAGAATACCAATGTTTATTTTAATTGGAATAATAATATTCAATTTTTTAATATTTTTAATATATGATAATGAAAATAACAATGATAATATTAATAGTGATGATTTATACTGGGATATAAGTGTATAGAATTTTATTATAGTTCCCAGGTTGGAGGTAATTTTTCTGCACATTCTTCACAAAAAGTTTTATGTGAAGCCGCAAGTTTTGGAGATCCATATATTTGTAAGTCTGATTCAGTTGGTTCGTGAATTGGTTTTTGGGCTGGAACCGGTATACCTGTTTTTGTTTTATTACCAGTTTCAGTTGATGAAACTAAAATGCCATTAGCGGTTTTATCTGAATGACCTAATGAAGTATTTGGGGATAATACATTTCGTATTAATTGTTTTAGAATTTTTGCCTCCGGGAAACCACTATTTTCAACTCTGTCCCACACTTGAACCCAAGGATCAGAAGAAGACTTTTTAACCGATACTTTAAAAGTACCGGAGACAAAGGATGGGGACAAGACAACTGATTTTATAATTGCATCATCTGGAATCTTGGCCTTTGATGTGAAAGTTTGTAATAATTCTTGTTGGTACCAAGAGGCACGTAACACCCAATTACACTGAACACAGTATTGGATAGAAACCAAAGGATATTGAATTGGTTCACTCATGATTAGAGAATATGGCTGTTTGAGGCACGGATTACGGAGGGGTAAAAGTGGGTTGGATGGAGGCAAAAATTACCAAATGGGATGATGACAAAGCTTGTAATCAATGAGGTCTTTCTCGTTCTGCCATCGGTGTTCGCAGGGTATTGCTTGCTTGTCTCCACAGTTGGTGCCCATCTACAGTACATGTTTCCCCGAAGCAAAGGCTGTTCCCCCAATGCTGGACACAGCGGTGTATTATATACAGATGGTCACATAGTGTAGGTGTAATATTGTGTCCGTATCTGGTTCTGGAACCCCCCGTTGCCCAATTCGGGCATATTTCGCAGAACGCACACATTGGGTGGAGAGTAAGATCAGTGGGACTGTACAAATATTCTCTTAAAGGTGATGGTGATGATGGTGGATGACGAAGACATTTGACGGTGGGTGGCGATGACAGGGTCGTTTTTCTCTTTGTTTCTTCACACCAGTGCTGTTCCCTCAAGTCAACATGAACACAATGGATCTTATCGTCCAACACCCAGTGTACAGACAATTACTTAAGTTCACGTCAGGGGTTGAATCAAGGGAAAAATTATTAAGGCTTTTACAATATTTTGTACGATTTCTCAGATATGTGAGGTTTCACAGCGTTCTAACACCAGATTTTATCAGACTATTACCAGAGCTACAAAAGGCATTTACGGTTGCCAGAAAACCATTGAGATGTTTGAAACCCCTAAACCATTTCAAGCTGTTTGCAATTTGTATGAATGACGAATTGTCAGATTCCATTTTAAGATACAGTGAAGCATTGAAACAGTTTGGATTATTTGGCTTTTTTTCGTTTGATGCCATTCAATGGTTGAAAATGTTAGGATTGATTAAAGGTAATAAGAATAAATTTATCAAGAATGTAAACAAATATGCAGCTGGTATGTGGTGTTTATCAATTGTGGGAGGCTTAATTAAGAATTTAAGACAAATTGAAATGTTAATTAATAACTATAAAGAGAATAGAAAGCACGGCCCAGAAGGGGATAAAGAAATTAAGATACCAACCATTTCAGCTGATAAAGTCAAAAGAGATGTTATTAAAAATGTGCTCGATTTTGTTATTGCATTAAACTTGTACAAAGATTTAAGTATAAATGATGGAATTATTGGTGGATTTGGTACAATTACAAGTATTTTAGCAATTCAAGATCTTTGGAAAAGTGCCAAAGTTTAAGTTTAAGACTAATCAATAGTCCAAACTCATTTTCTTTCTAGTTGATTTTTTATCCTTTTTGAATTTTTTATCGCTTAATCTTGTTTGATTGTCCCTTTTGCTTAAATTGTCCCATTTTTGTAACTTTTCAACAGAAGTTTCCTCCTTTTCTTTACTACAAATTTGCAAAGCGTTTGAGAATTTATCGTAACAATCCTGTAGATTCTTGTCCCTATATCTAGTATTTGAAGACTGTATTAGGATATCACCGGATGGGGTAAAATATGGGAATTTTTTGAATCCTGGACATGTGGAATCATTAAGGTTTTTCATAATTGAGTCGAATATGGTTTCATGGATCCATTTCCCACGAGACGCATACCATTCGGAAGCTGATAACTTCAAAATGGCTTTGGAGTCGGTTGTGTTCACGTGTTGGCCACCTGCGCCTGAACTACGGGCATACGAGACACGGACATGTTTAGCTATGGTCTGGATGGAGGGGAACATAGGCAGACGCATGGGGGAGGGGGTGGAGAGGTATTGTAGATCGGATACAGAGAGAGACAATCAGATAGTTACTGGGAAGACTGGGGGAGGCGGCTCGATGGTGGGGAAAACCACGGTCCGCCCGCGAACCGCCCGCGAACCGCCCACGCACTGTCCGCAAACAACCCCGCCAGCCCTCTGAGGCATTGCCGAGTCTGGGAAACGCCGTCAGGGGTTCTCGCCGACACCAAAACGGCTCATCATGATAGGGGGGAGAACAAGGCCATGTGGATGCGATAACAACAATAACAACGGGAATTCCTGGCCACGCCCATTATCACTGTCGTGTGCGTCTTGGTCGCCACCGTACCACGACCGTCCATATACGGTGTGTGCAGCTGCTGTGCTAGAGCAGCTCTGTTTCGGAAAACTCCGCTGTCTTGTGCAAAGCCGCTGCCGAAAATGTGTCAAAGCTGTCAAAAGGGAAGAAAAAGACGAAAAAAGACGAAAAAACTGCAAAAAAAGAGAAAAAATGCCTGTTTTTGAGAAAAATTTTTCCTTATCCGCCATTTTGTTTTTCCTCGCTGCGATAGAAAAAGTGACCTTTGTGGATTGTCAACCACCGCTCTCAACAGCATGAAAAGTATAAAGCAATGTCTGCGTCCACTTTTTTCTTTTTGACTCATGTTGGATCTTTTCGTCTTTTGCTGCCTTCCCCATCCATACCACACAATGAAGTTCAACGTCGGTAGCGTGTTCAACAAAGAAAGTCCATCTGTTGTTGATACTGCTTCTGCAATCGATTCTTACTCAAACACAAACGTTCTACTCAATGGCGACATTGCCGACAAAAACATCGACATAGATCTCGAAAAAATTAAGGATGGCAAGAATCCTTATCTAGGCACCGATGCAGACTATGACTTAGAAGAGGATGATTTCCAAGGTTCTGTTAAGGAAGCTAAAGTTAAAAGAGGTTTAAAACCAAGACATGTTTCCATGATTGCTTTGGGTGGTACAATTGGTACTGGTTTATTCATTGGTACCAAGGCTCCAATTCAAATGGCAGGTCCTGTCAATACCCTTATTGCTTATTTATTCTTTGGTGCTTTGGCTTATTCTGTTACCCAATCACTTGGTGAAATGGCTACTCATACCCCAATTGCAGGTTCATTCTGTACTTTCAATACCAGATATTTATCAAAGGCTACCGGTTTTGCAACTAACTGGTGTTATTGGTTCTCATGGGCTATCACTTTCGCAATTGAATTATTCACTGTTGGTCAAGTCATTGAATACTGGACTGATGCCGTTCCAAAGTGGGCTTGGATTTTAATCTTTTATTTCCTCCTCACTGGTGCAAATTTTGTTCCTGTTAGATACTATGGTGAAGTTGAATTTTGGATTGCTTTTATCAAAGTTATTGCAATTATCGGTTTTATTATTTATTCCTTATGTATGGTTTGTGGTGCAGGTATTACAGGTCCTGTTGGTTTCAGATATTGGAGAAATCCTGGTCCTTGGGGTGCAGGTGCAGGCTTAGTTTCAAATACTAACACTGATAGATTCCTTGGTTGGGTTTCTTCTTTAATTAATGCTGCATTCACTTATCAAGGTGTTGAATTAACAGGTATTTCTGCAGGTGAATCTTCAAATCCAAGAGTTACAGTTCCAAAGGCAATTAATAAAGTTATTTTCAGAATTTTAATTTTTTACATTCTTACCTTGTTTTTCATTGGTTTATTAGTTCCATACAATGATCCAGCTTTAACTTCTGATGTTCATTTCATTTCCTCCTCACCATTCCTTATTGCAATTACAAATTCAGGTACAAAAGTTTTACCAGATATTTTCAATGCAGTTATGCTTGCAACCATCATTTCTGCTGGTAATTCCAATGTTTATATTGGTTCAAGAGTTTTATATTCAATGGCTGGTTTAAGTGCTCCAAAGTTCTTTGGATTAACAAACAAATATGGTGTTCCATACGTTGGTGTTATTTTCACATCATTATTTGGTTTATTAGCATTTTTGAATGTTTCAAATAGTGGTACTACTGTTTTCACTTGGTTAATGAACATTTCTGCTTTAGCAGGTTTAATTTCTTGGTGTTTCATTACCGCTTCACATTTAAGGTTTATGGCTATCTTAAAATCAAGAAATATTTCAAGAGAAACTTTACCATTTAAAGCAAACTTTGGTCCAATTCTGGCATGGATTACTGAATTTTTCCTGGTTCTAATTGTCTTCATTCAAGGTTATTCAGTTTTCTTTGATTTTAATGTTAGTGACTTCTTTGCTAGTTATGTTTCATTAATTATGACTGTTGTTTTTTGGATTGTTGCACAAGTAACATATTATAGACATGAACCATGGTTGATTCCTGTTGATGAAGTTGATTTGGATTCCTTTGCAAGAGATATGGAAACCGAAATTTGGGAAGATGAAGAAAATTTGGATAACCAAACTCCATCCAAATTTGAAAGATTTTGGGACTGGATGTTATGATTTGCATTGTACATTTACATTTAGATTTTAGATTTAGTTTTACTTTAATTATTTGCTAACGATTATCCTTTTTTTGTTCATAATTTGTATTCTGCTTTTTATAATTTTTTCTCTTCGTGTACGATTAATATAAACTCACTATAAACATAAATATATATATATATTTTCCCAAGTGACATTCATGTATCAATACATCCGGTATCGGCGAATATATCCGGTAAACATCAACCATGCATTATTGAACATCGGAACTCGTTTAGATCACATAAACAATAGAAACCCAAAAAAAGCGCTAGCACGACATCTCGCACCTTACGACATCATTAATTCTTCTCTTTCTGCCGAGTTTATCGTACTCTATATTAGCATCAATGCAGAAGGCCTTATTCTCTGTACGTTAATTTCAACCAGCAGTCTTATCAAGATCAAAACCGTACTCGAATGCGTGTGTAGCTTATATGTTGTATGTCATTCTTACATGAGCTTTTGAAATTTGCAATAGTTTATAGTATATATGATTTATAGTATATATGAAGACCACATATTTTGAAGCTATATATGAGCGTGTGCAATGTAAATAGTGATTTTACCGAGAAGCATGCGATACCTTTTACCAAGATGAGAGAGGTGTTATGCGCGTTTAACAAGTTACCTAATCAGGAAATTCTGCGTATTTCCATATTTGAAAGCATAAAACGTGTAGATTCATGTTGAGATTGTCTCGTTTGACGGGAGGCCAGGTGGATGTGTATTGTAGAAAAGTTGTCTTTTTCCGTTCTTGTTTCCAATTTAACATTCTTACTTGCTGATGAATGGCATCAGTCTGGATAACATTGCTTATTCGAGCCTGATAAATATGTTTATGAGAAAAGTTTCAGAAAATTTATTATTATGGATCACCAATGGTATATTGTTAACATTGTCATTGTATATTGAATTATTTTCAGTTCCTGCAAAACGACCATTTTCACTAGATGATATTTCAATATCTAACCCATATGTCGAATTTGAAAAATACAGTAATACCAAATTGGCTCTAGTTTGCGGTATATTACCAATCTTATTAACCTCAATAATTATTGTGTTTGATAAAAAGAATAACAAATTTACCAGATTCTATAAAGCAATTTCATGTTTTGTATTTTCACTCTCAATTACTGTCTTCATTACCACCTTTTTAAAGGTCAGACTAGCCAAATTAAGACCTGATTTCCTTGCTCGTTGTGCACCTGATCTATCCAAAATATCATCTACGTCTAAAACAATTGCATTGTATACTGAAGAAATCTGCACATATCCATATGGCCATTTTATTTTGAATGATGGATATAAATCATGTCCATCAGGACATTCTACTGTTTCTGTTACTGGTATGTTGTTTTTCTCCTTATGGTTTTATAATGAATACGCCAAGACTAATAAAAATGGTATAATAAAAATGCTTTGTTTCGTACCATTTTTGATTGCTTTAGATGTTGCAACAAGTAGAATTTACGATTTTAAACACGGATATTATGATATTATTACGGGTTCCATTATTGGAGCTTTCGGAGCGGTTCTTGGAGTTTACAATTTGGATCTTTTTGCCGAAGATGATGAGGATGAATTCCCATATAATAGTTCCATACTTCCTGTATAATAATGGTGTTACGCCTATCGACGCCAGGTGAAATATAATTTTGGATTTCGTAATTTTTAAATTTCTAATTATATTTTAATAACAGCTGATTTGCGACGTAAATGAGATCTGGTAATAAAGCTATAATTGGGCGAACCTTAACTAAAACAACACCTGTTTATGTTACTAATAATAAGATTAAATATTAAGATTGTTATAAGAGATAGATAAAATAGTTATAAGTATAAAAAGCCAAGTATATCAAATAAGGAGGCTCATCATAGAGCCCCTCATAGGGTAACCAGAATATTATAATATATTCCTGGTGTACTGAAGTTTACCCAATTAGTAGGATAAACGAATACTACAGAAAATTAAAACTGTAAAAATTGAAAATTTGAAACCTATCGACTTCTTTTGTTTCTTTGATTTGAATTTGAATTTGCAACTGTAGCGACGGAACGAATTGAATGCTCAGCGAGCTTGTTTTTGCCTTTTGTGTTGATGTTGTCTACTAGTTTTAGGCCAATTTTTCCTTTTTGTACTTTATACAAGGATCCATCCATTCTACCAAAGCAATGTCCGAAGAACCAAAGCCAGAACCAGCAGACAGCACCCACATTAACTTAAAGGTCACCGATGGTAACTCCGAAGTTTACTTCAAGATTAAGAAAGTAACACAATTAAAGAGACTTATGGAAGCATTCTGCAAAAGACAAGGTAGAGCAGCCAACAGTTTAAGATTCTTATATGATGGTCAAAGAGTTGAACCTGACGATACACCAGAAAGTTTAGACATGGATGAAGGAGACGTTATCGAAGCACACAGAGAACAAGTTGGTGGTTCTAATTAATGAATGAATAATCATTAATTAATCGTGTATAAGAAGAATTGTATATTTGAAAATCTTTGGCCCATATAAGGGCAGTAATTATGTATAATGTATAAGTATAAGTACTATTTAGATATTCCAATTGGTTCAATTGCATACCCATAATTCAATCCGGGCGTTTTGATCTCAGAAGTTTGTTTATCCTAGCAGATACGTGTTTCAACAATATCTCCATGGACTTTGACTTTACGATACCACAACTAAGTTGTAGATTATTAAGTGTGGAGCTAGGACGAACTACTCTCATATGGAACTTAGTGATTCAATAATGGAATCTATGTGTTTTGTGTTATAAATCCCATGGATTTGAAAAACAATTAATGAAAGACATTTTTTTTGTAACAATAGAAAAAAGCAACTAAGTCATCTAGCTATTTTCCAGAGAGGAACTTTTTCGGGTATAAACTCCCCTTGTTAGTAGCTAC
The DNA here is from genome assembly GCA_030558305.1 of Pichia phayaonensis. NCBI lineage: Eukaryota > Fungi > Ascomycota > Pichiomycetes > Pichiales > Pichiaceae > Pichia > Pichia phayaonensis. The sequence goes on from JAJMSE010000021.1 coordinate 119,711, forward strand.
CGGCGTTCAATTTAATACATATTTGAGTTATTTTTACAGTGTAATGAGAGGGTGAAACAGGAAGCCCTCCTTTTAGATCACTTTGCTGGTACTTGTGAATATGATGTCAATCTCACGTTGAATGAAACGAGTGATTCTTCTGTTTCAATTTCGGATTTAGAAGTTACTACTTGTAAAAAGTTATGTTTTGACTCAATTGCAAGGAAGCCATTGGATCATGATTGGATCACTGGATCTGAGGAATTGAAGAAAGAAGCACAACTTTGTATGGACCTGTAAATCTCGATAATATTGTTCTTACGAATGGTGGTATTGGTGTAAACTTCTTATCCTTTTATTTAATTGCTAAACCTGAGGATTGATCCAAGTTATTAATAATTATGTTCTTTACCTAAATTATTTAGTGCAGGAGCTGATAAATTGATTTTGTATGACTCGAATAATTGACAACCAGATTTAAGTGAACCTAAAAGGTTAAGTAAATCAAATACAAATTTAGTAATTCATTAAACTATACTACCATTGTATAATACATTTTGTTTATATAATTGATGATAAACCTAAAACTAGACTACCTAATGATGATGTAATAAAACATTTGGTCAAAAGGATTTAAGTTCATTCTAATTTTTCAATTATATGAATATGATGGAAATTTTAACGAATTTGAAGAAACTGACATAACGGTCGAAATCAACTTATTAATATCATTATATGAATTTTATACCTTTTGTGTCTTTATCTTCCTTTTTATTTATCATTATTATTATTACTATGGTTATTGATTGATTGGTTCTCATCTTTTGATGAATTTGTACTTTCTTTGGACCCCCAAAAATGTTTCTCATCGCTCTGCTAACCTCTTATTTTCTTCATGTTTCCATATCTCTTCGTCCTTATTTATATTTGCTATTAACTTCGTTGGATATATTGACACCAAATGATTGAATTTAATGGCAAATGTTTGTGTAAATGTCCTTGATCATATTGTAGTGACCAAAAGCACATGCTGTTTTTCAAATAAAATATTTTGATAGAACATTTTAAATTGGGTCGTTTGATAATAAAAAGGCATAGGTGCCTGATATTTAAAATTCAGTACAAAAAACGACAGCAAAAAAACAACAACGTTAATGAACTGTTTCTACATGAGAATCAACATTATACATTATAATTTGAATTAAAACACATGCCATCTTTTTCTCTTTTATTCTTTATATTAAATTTTTTTCTATTAGTACATTTATCAACATGAGAATTTATACGTACCCAGATTGCTAACATGTTATATTTCAACATGTTGGTTATGTATCAAATCTATATAAAAGATGTACATGTAACGCTCGCATACACCCCGTACATAAGATCACGCATGTCCAAAGTGCTTACTGCAGTCGCTGTGGATATATTAACTGCATTTAACAGCTCTTCATCTGAAAACCCCATACTTCCACCTATGGCCATGTAATTGTGCAACCTATTGTTGAAATCTTCAAAATCAGATATAGGACCCAATGGTACACTTGCAATAAGACCTCTCCTGACGATGTCATTAGGGTCAGCTTCATCGATTGGTTCAAAAACCAGCTCAGGTTGGTAAATTGAGGCACCACGAGAGAAACTGCAATAAAAACTAATACCGAACAGATGATTGCAGGTAGAAAACGCAGATCTATCAGTTACATTTTTAAGAGATGAATCTAGAGGTGCTATTTCTAAATAGCCTTCACTAGTCACATTATACCCCTAGTTGGTAGCATTATGGAGCCTTAAACAATCTAAAAATTCGCCAACCATAGTCACATTTGCAGGGGCACCTGAGACACACAATATATGTGTAATAAGACAGGCGAAGATCGGAAACAATGAAGGGAACATAGTTCTCATAAATAGTAATTTTTTGAAATACAACTGGTTATGTCTGTGTTGTGAACTAAAATGATAAGCTGATAATTAAAGTAAATAATATATCAATAAGACCTCAGAAGCTGATGATATTGAAGGCGGACAGACCAGCTTATATAGAGAAAGTGAAAAGAAATTTTGGTTCTAGGCAATACTTTGACTGATATTAAGGTTTCCATCTTTTCGGTCCTGGTCCTCTGCATTACCCAAAACCGAAAGTGTTGTTGCGAAACCACCAAGCTTATATCCGATAGCAGTCGCGTTCTGTTATTCTCATGCACATGATAGATACAGAGAAATGCCACAAAGGATCCAGATTGATAAACTTGCTCTCTCTTGACAACTCCATAATTGTCAAATAATAACCTAACTTCAGAGATTCCACTAGTGATGTCACTTTCTATCAATTTTGTATATTTTGTGCCATCCAATATATAAAAGATTTCTTACGTTAACAGTACATTTCATTGATGTAAAAAATATAAAACATTAACAATAATTAGAAACTATAAATACATATGATAGTATTCATGTATATAAGGACTTTTAACTTTTATGCATGGATTGCTGCCGAAATCATCAATGAGTTGACTCTCTCTTATTAATTTAGAGTATCAGGGCATTAGCCTCTAACATTTTGTAATTTTGTCGAAGAATTTATCGCCATATTGGACTTCAATCGACCTCATAGGTTGATCCTATTAAATGACATTCCACTATTTCGTTTCACAGTTGGTTATTTCTCTAAAACAGAAAATTGGCGGTACATGGGACTTGTTTGCAATTGATGGTCTTGTTTACTTTTCTGGAGAAAAGCTAGGAAACAATCCGATCCGTGTGGTCTGGTTATGTCATCCAGAAATTTGATCGTTTGTACAGAATTTCTTTTTGTTTATTTCTCAATTAGGTAAATCGAACACTTTGTTTTAAACAAATGAAGTCTTCTAGTAACCTTCGATTTGGCTTAAAATACCTAATGTCCACAAGTCATTCACTTATCAGTCTAGGAGGTTAGGAGTAAACGTAATATGCCAACTGAATATACATAAAGAATGAACAGAATTTGCTAAGAGGAGCCGTTGGGTCATCTTGATCATGTGTTATTTGTAGTTCATGTGAAATGATTGATTTGAGAGCTGCGTTTAAGAATCTTGCGTTTTACGTTATTTTTGGGATTTTGGGATTTTGGGATTTTACGAGTAGCTTTGTTAAAGATTGTTACATGGCTCTATTAATGTGATTGATTGTTTTTATTTTTTACTACTGTTCCGTCGATCGTCGCCAAATTGAAAAAATAACAAAACGCGTAAAAAACAAAAAATGAAAAAGACGCGACGCGTAAAAAAACAGAATTTACAAAAACAAAACACAAACGCGGTTTTTCCTAAGGGGGTTCTCACTTTTTTCTATTGTCTCAGAATTATTAATTGGTGTTGATGTTGTTGCTGTTGTTGTTGTTACTGTTGTGTACATCGGTTTCGTGACTGTGCCTCTGGCTTTGGTATCTTCCTTTTTTTTTGAACATTTGCGCTCTTGTCTATCTGCAAAGACATACATTGCTTCTTGCTTTCTCCAATTTACTCTACAAACTAAGCCTTCACTCACTTAAGCTCTTAGAAATTATCTGAAACAATATTTCCACGACATCAACATCATTTTGTGATTGATAACTTTCCATCTTATCTTTTAACTACTATACACTCATTTTATATCCATTCGTTAATTTTACATCCATTTTATTTATTCATTTATTTATTTATTTTTTTAACTTCATCATTCATCAAGAAATTGTAAGTATTTATCATTTACATCACACTATCTACCATGTTTCATAGTACTAACAATTTTTAATTATCCTATTTTATTTTATTTTATTTATTTTTTTAAAGCCACAATGACGACTATACATACAAGACAACAGTCGTTTGCATCTTCGTTTGTTTCGACGAGTGCAAATACCTCAGATGTGAGTAATATATTGTCAAAATCAAGTTCAAAGAAAAGAAGCGCCGTTAAAATTGGACCTTGGAAATTGGGTAAGACTTTAGGTAAAGGTGCAACTGGTAGAGTTTTCCTTGCAACACATGTAGAAACTGACCAAAAAGCTGCTGTTAAAATAGTTTCAAAAGCTGCTTTAGCAAATGATTCAACTAATGGCTCAAATAATCCAAATAATTCTGATTTTCTTGATGAACAAGATTGTGATTCTGCAGGTTTAAGTTATGGAATTGAAAGAGAAATTATTATCATGAAATTATTAAATCATAAAAATGTTTTAAGATTATATGACGTTTGGGAAACTGAAAAGGCCCTCTATTTAGTTTTAGAATATGTTGAAGGTGGTGAATTGTTTGATTTATTAGTTGAAAGTGGTCCACTACCTGAAAAAGATGCAATTGGATTTTTCACCCAAATTATCTTAGGTGCTTCTTATTGTCATAATTTAGGTATATGTCATAGAGATTTAAAACCTGAAAACATTTTGTTAGATAAAGATTTACATGTTAAAATTGCTGATTTTGGTATGGCAGCCTTAGAAAGTGGTAGATTATTAGAAACTTCTTGTGGTTCACCTCATTATGCTGCTCCCGAAATTATTTCAGGTTTACACTATCATGGTGCAGAATCTGATGTTTGGTCATGCGGTGTTATTTTATTTGCTTTATTAACTGGTAGATTACCATTTGATGATGATAATATTAGAGATTTGCTATTGAAAGTTCAAGTTGGTGAATTCGAAATTTTCGAAGATTTATCAGCAGAAGCAATTGATTTAATTCAGAAGATGCTAACTGTTGATCCTGCTAAAAGAATAAAAACAAATGACATTTTAAAACATCCTTTGATTAAAAAATACTATAACTGTGACGAAGATAACGATTTTACGCAATTACCTTCTCCTGAATGTGCGTATAATCCAGTTAAATCAAGGGCTGAAATTGATCAACGTATTTTACAAAATTTGGTTATTTTGTGGCATAATCGTTCAGCTGATTCAATTGTTGAATCTTTATTATCACCACAACCAAATCCTGAAAAAACGTTCTATTCATTACTATTAAGATATAGACATGATCATGCAACAAATAATTTAAATAATAATGGCACAAGTGAATCATCAGATGTAACTACTATAAATAAATCAATTACTGATATTGATGGTCTTGTACGTAGTTCATCAATAATTTCAAAAACAACTGATCCACTTTCACATTCTTCACCATCATCCAATAAATCTAATAACTCAAATAGGTCATCAATGAATGGTAAGAAAAGAAAATCATTCACTGCATCAAGTTCAAGTAACCGTTCAATTTCTTTCAATAATAATGCTAGAAGAAACACAAAATCAAGAAATTCTTTGATATTCAGTGATGTTACTTTATCAAATAATAATTTAGTTGGCTCCACAAATTCCAGTCCTGATAGTGTTTTAAGACAAAAACGAAATAGCCAAATGTTACCAAATAACAATCCAATGTTGATCCAGTCAAATGGTAATCATGAAAGCAAACGTCAATCGTTAATTGCAAATGATCCAACTCCTACAAAAAGAAGATCTCAAATAATCCCTTCAGAACATTCTAATTTAGGTAAAATGTTATCAGCTTCAACTTTCGGTTCTTCTACGAAATTGAAAAGAAACTCAGTGACCTCAAAGGTTTTATCATCATATGCAAAAATGGCAGAATATGAAAAATCTAAAACATCTGTTGATAATTATGGTAAAAGAACATCATCAGACTTCGCAGCTTTATGTGATGTGTTATTTGGTGATAGTGCTGATAGTAAAAGTGAAATGGAAATTACAAATTCCGATTCCATGGCAACATTTAATGCAATTATTTTTGGAAATAATAAACGTCAATCATTGAAGGAACCCAAAACTTCTAAAAAATCTTCAAATGTTAAAAAAGCAACAAGTTCAAAAATCAAAACATACATCAATGATTCAAAAAACAATAATTCCAGAAATAGATTTTCAAGTAATCCAGCTGAAAAAATCAACCAATTGTTAAATAAAAATGAATTCAATGATTTTGAACGTCGTACTGCATCTGATATTCATACAAAATCTTTCAACTTAGTTGAACCACCAAAACCGATTTCACGTTTAGATCCAAGATATAAAGCTTATGAAACTTTTCAAAAGAGAAGCTCACAGCATGCTGCACACCTATTGCAACTGCAAGAAGAAGCAGAACAAGAAGCAAAGGCAGCAGCTGAAATTAAAGCTCGTGAAGAAAAATTGAAGAAAGAACAAGAAGAATTAGAAAAGTTGAAGAATAGAAAATCAATTAAAGGTGCTGATTTGATTGACAATACTTATAATAATTTGATTGGCCGTTCAAGTGGTACTGTTGTTAAAAAGAACGAAGAAGAAATTGAAAACTTGAATTTACCTAAACCAAAAATTTCAAATTTAAAATCAAATCGTTATAGTACTTTATCAATGTACTCAACAAAGGCATCTTCTAAAAGATTAAGTTTTTATTTGAAGGAATTAGATGAAGAAATCGCAAAAACCAAGGAATCTACCAAAAAGGATAGATTATCAAGATTAAGTATGCTTATTACTGAACCTGATTTCAATGAAGACGATGAAGGTACACTAGAATTGGATTTGTCAAACAAACAAGATAGCATAAGCACTTTAAGAGAAGATGCTGAAGAACATACTGCTGATACTGGTATGGACGTTCATAATGATGATTACAACCAGTCCATTGGTAAGCCAAAATCCTCAGTTGTTTCAAATGCTGTTGAAAATGACTTATACTTTATTCCAAAGGAACAAATTAAAACAGCTGAAATTAACAAGACACATGATGTTTTAAATGTTACCACTGGATCATCAGTCTATACTGATATTCCAGATATTAAACAAATGCAACCACCATCAATTCCAATTGAGCAAGAAATAACAATGAGTAGTGAATCTGAAAATGGAGTAAAATTACCAACTATTCCTGCATCACCAATCAATGAAGAAGCTGAACAAAAACCACAACGTATTGAACAAGTTAATTCACATAATACATTTGAAATATTTGAAGATGCTGTTAGAAGATCAAAACATGAATTCGAAGATGTTCCATCACAAATGCCTGAAAATTCAAAGATTGAGATACCGACTCAGAAAATTGAAAAACCTTCAAACGTTTCAAATAAAACTCCAGACTCTATTCCATTGAATATTGAAAAACAACGTCAACCACTATCATCTCAGAAAGAAAATGCTCAAAATATAAAAGCAGATAATTCACCACAAAGAAAAAAATCAATTTTTGATAAATTTTCAAACCAAATGCAATCACAACCAGATACTGAACGTAAAAGTTCATTTGGTCAAACATTCAGGGCATTATTTTCGGGTAATCAACTATCACAACCAAAATCCATGAATACAATTTTATCTGCTGATGATTCATTTGATATGCTGAAAACTTTATTTAGTGGATGGAAACATCATGGTGTTGGAAATTTAGTTATTGATTCAAATCGTAGAACTATGAGGGGTGAAATTTTGAAATCTAATAGCTTAAACATTAAATCTTGTAAATTTTCATGTTCAACAACACCAACTCCAAATGGATCAAGAATGTTATTTACTCATGAAAAGGGTTCTGCCAAAAGTTTCAGTAAACTTGTTGATGAAATTGGACGTATTTTAAACAAAGAAGAAATTTCAGCTTGAAAGTTTCAGTTTGTTAAGGTTGTCTCATGTTACTATTTATTCTTACTACATTCGTTTACTATATTTCTTTTATTAAACTTTTAAATCTTGTATACTTTTTATATCTGTTTTGTTTTGTTTTGTTTTGTTTTCTTCTGTTCTATTTTGTCTTTCCTGTTTTTTGAATTTTTTATATTATTTTTACTGTTTTTATACTTAGTCAATCGTTTCTACTAGAATTTTATTAGTTTATTCATTATAAAACCAAAAATATATAAGTCAATGAGAAACTGAATGGTTTTTAATATGTGATGCTGGACTTGTGCTTTTCAACATATATTGGATTTGTAGTTCAAACATTGTACTATCAACCTTGAAATATCTTGGTAATCTAATAAATTCAAAAACATCATCCAGAAATAATGCTAACAAATAGGGCCTAAATCCTGCATATGAACAACTAATTGCTGCTAAACTTTTAATCGGTATACCTTCAAAATTTGAATTCAATTTAAACTTTGGGAACAAAATACTTGCCAAAAGGTTAAAACACTCTTCACTAGAAAGAACTTTCTTAACTGTTTTTGATGGTATATGTATACCCTTTGCCGAACAATAGACAGCCTCTCTTTCATCGTCGGGTATAAAATCTACATTCGTCTTTGCATTTGATGGATCATATTTGGTTTTGTTTTCAGTTATTTCAATTAATCTTGGTGGTTCCTTGTGCATGGACTCTGAGTTTACAGTTTGGTCATCGGCTGCTGACTCTTCTTCTGGTGGTACATAAGTAGGATCAGACGCTTCAGTAGGATCAGTCACTTTAATAGCAGCAGTCACTACAATTGCAGCAGGCACCTCAATAGCATCAGTTGCTTCAGAAGCATCAGTCGTTTCAGTAGGAGCTAATATATTAGTCGTTGATGGAGTTTCTGTTGATGTTCGTTCAACTGCTAAAGGTGTCATATTTTCAACCGAAACTTCTGTAGTTGTAGATTTACCATTGTCAGGATCTACCACCGACGTGTTCTCAGCAGCATCGACCATTACATTATTTGCAGGTTCTTCAGGATTTTGTCCATCTACATGCCCTTCAGAATTCGGCAATGATCCGGTTAATGTGCTGTTTGGTTTATCCGATTCCAAAACTTCTGATACCCCTTTATTTTCATTCTGGTCACCAGTTTCCTTGGTTTTAATTCTGTTTTCAACCTCCTTTATGACTTCATCGGTTCCAGTTACATGGTCAGCTTCCATTGTGACTTCATTCTTTTCAGTTTGACTTGCAAGCCCATTTGTAGCATCTATATTTTCAGGCTGAACTTCAACTTTCTTTGGAGCTTCCATAGCTCCTTGAGATCCAACTATTGATGTCTCCGTGTTAGGTTCTTCTATTGGTTTTTCTGAATTTACAGTTGGTTCAGGTGCACTTTCATTTGTAGCTAAACTGTTATCATTGTTAGCACTTTCGGTTAATTCCAGTGATTCCTGCATCTTCATTTTTGCCGTATATAATAATTCATCTTCTTCACTATCCACTGTCAGTGTAACGTTACCGACCATTAGTTCTCTAATCCTATCGATCAAATCAAACACATATAAAGAAACACCGTCTGTAACTAACTTATTTAAAAATGAAATTCTTGCAGCAACTTGATCACGAGGAACAATTTTTTTGAATACGTTAAGATATTCATCTTCACTTTCGAATACTTTGATTTGTAGTAAACTTTTAATTTTTGTATTTTTAATCCTTAATAAGCTGATATTTCTGTTAATATTATTTTCATAATCAAATAATGAGCTAAATCTATCAGTAAAAATTATTGGTGGTAACTGAACACCTTTTTCTTTAATTGACTCGAAGTTTTCCATAATATAGTCATATTCAAATGGGTGAACATATTGAACTTTATCAAATGAATTACCACCACATTTTTTACACATTTGAAACATAAAAGTATTTATTAAGTCATCAGTATTTTTCCTGATTGTTTCATCCATACCTGTTTCTTCTTCAGATAGATTGGTAAATAGGCTATACTGGGCAGGCTTATAACTGAATCCTTTCACTCCCTTTTTTAATAGAGTTGTGCTACATTTTGGAATACGATGTTGCAATTCATCGTACAAAAAATCCAATGTTTTTTCAACAACATAATATGTTTTTCTCTTAACAAGAGATGGCACAGTCGGTTTCTTTGGTGTTTTTGGTTTCTTTGGTCTGGATTGTGGTGGTTTAAGTTTTTTAGATTTTGATAATTTTAGTTTGCTTATCGTAGGATCAACCTTTCTTCTTTTGTTTAATTTAACTTTTTCCACTCTAAATGATGAAAATTCGGGACGTCTTCGACTTGATTCAAATGTCCCCATTTGTGAATAATCCATATTATGTTCTAAAATAGAAGTAACTGCATCCATTGATTGATCAACATCATCCATATCAACATCGGAAGATAAATCTTGACCGGGTACTCTTAATTTTTGAACATTGTTACTCCTCGTGGCTCTCTTTTTCCTTATAGCTTCACCTTCTGCATCTGCACCTAAATCTGACTCCGCTGAAACATATTCCGATGAGTCGGACTCAACCAAACCTTCTAGTCTGAAAGCTTCAGTCGTTTTGCCAGTTCTTGATTTTCTTGTTCTAGTTGGAACTTCGTAATCTTCATCGTTATCATCTGACTGTGGTTGGGGGATTTCTTCACTTTCATCTTCCGTTTCGTCGGATGAATACTGAGAAGATTCAGATTCATAATTATCCAAAAGAATTGCATCCTCGTTATCAGATTCCTCCTTTTTTATTCTATTATATTCTGACTCGGCAGGCGGTATCTTTTTGGTTTTGCTCATAATTTTCTTTGTTAATTCAGCTAATGAAACATCCATAACTTTCTTCGGTTCGTCGTCATTATCAGAATCAGAAACATCAGATTCAGATTCAACTGTTTTTTTACCTTTTAACGAAAGTGTTGATGTATCTTGAACATTGTCGTCGATCTCAACAACATTTCTGGATTTTGAAAAGTTCTTGAATTGATAATTCATTCTACCTTTGTTATAAAGATAATCTTGAATTTTCAAAAATATTGGTTTATCAGAAATCGTGCTAACGACTTCATTTGGTAATTTTTTGAAAACAGTTGGATTGAACCTAGAAATATTAATCATAAAATCAATTAAACATAATACTTTATGTAAATCTTTCTGAGTGCTTAGCAATAACTGTTCAAAAATTGTATAAATTAATTCATATTTATTGGTTCTTCTAAATAATTTACGAATAAGAATTAAAAACTCTTCTTCAAATTCAACTTGATTTAAAAGCGGTTTGTATGTATAATCGTAAGTGTCAAATTCATCAAGCATTTCTTCTAATTTTTTATCAAACTTTTTCATATAAGGCTCAATCAATTCCAAAATTTTATCTTTAGAAGCACTTTTTGCCTTTTGCACATCGGGAGATGGATTCTTCTGTGTATCATTGTTGTCCGACTTGGAAGGAATATCAGAGTCTGATTCCGACATGGTCGATTTTCCTTGATGCTTTTTGTATTTCTTACCCAATAGATATCAGATTAAGTTCAAAATCACGAAAACAAAAAATATAAACATGTTGAAAATCTAGACAGTGTCTGTGTACGGGTTTTCTGATATTTAATTACTTTTCCCAAAAGAGTAATTTCTAGTACCAGCCATTTTCCACTTTTCAGCTGGTTAACAATAATAGAAACAAGACATCCGACAGAGAACAAAATGGTTAGCACCCCGGACCCAGCTTTTTCGTCAACTGATCCACTCATTGTCGTAGGCATACATTTCATTCTTTTCACCATTGAAAATATCTAGAGGATAAGGTCTCAGTTTAAGCATTCGTTAGATCAAGATTTGTTTCGGTAAAAAATAGAAATATTACCTGTCATAATTTGATCCATCACAAACTTCTACCAGTTACATAACGATACATATACTCAACATGGCAACTGGATTTGTAGAACCTCCGAATATTCATACCTTCACAAAAGATAATGCTTCGAGTTCATCAAATTTGAGTCTTTATACAGTTGAAGCACATCAGAGATTTGCAAGTGGTGATTTTATTTTTCAACCGGAAAATAATAATTCCAGAACTCAAACACGAGATACAAGTACAAGCGACCCAAAAAAGAACAGGTCAATTAAACCTATGTCAATTGGCACACCTAGAAAAACTAAACCAATAAGGGAATTTACAGTGTCAAGAAGAAACTCATATAGAGGCCCGCATTATTATAAACTCAATAAACCAATATCTCCAACTTCAAAAGAACATAGACGACTTTCCAAATTTGATACTCCTGATCAAATTGATCCGGTTTTTGAACTTTTTCCAAAATCAAGTGTATTAGAAAATCCATCTTATATTGTTCAATATTTCTCAAAAACTTTGGATTTAATAAAGAAAAATCCTGAAATCCGTTATCAAATTTTAAAAGCACAAATCCAACCAACTACTACAGTTGCACCAACAAAAAATAATGATTATTTGGAAAAAAAAGAAAAACAAAGGAAATATCAGTCATTACCGATAATGGGATCATATGTAAAAGCTGAAGAGAAGTCATTATTACGAAGTAATCAACGGAAATCAGCACCAGCATCACTCCCAGCACACTTAACTTATATACCTACCAGCATGACAATGCCGGAATATTTGAACACACCACTGGACTTTTATACACATAAAAAAAAATCGTCGATTACTTCGAGTGCCGATAGTAAAGGTACGAAAGCAACTGACAAATCATACACTTCCTTTAAACCTAGAACAAAATCATCGGGATCATATGCTGAATCGATTTCAACTTCTGCTTTGTCACTAAGTCGAAATAAAATAGTTGAACAACGAAAAGAGGCATCTAAGCGTAATAGGGAACTGCAAACAACTAGAAAGGATAGCGTTATTAGGAGACGATCACGGGCACAACCACAGGCGTTTGATTCAATGGATAATTATGCTAGTGATGAACTCAAAAAAAATTTATCTGGAATGAAAAGGGAAAAATATTTATCAAAATATGGAACTCCAATTTTAGAAACAAATGCTGAAAGATTTTTACAAGAAGAAGAACCAATTAAATATAACAAAAGAGATAGTGATTTCGGTACTGTTAGTATTGCAACAGGTGATGAAATCTATAATGAAATCAAAGCCAAAATATATAGTAAAGGATTTTCGAATTGGGAACAAGTTAATAAGTACCTGACTAAACACCACCCAGATTTAGCCGATAATTCTTATTTCCTGGCAAGATTTATGTTTGAGATCTACATTCGCCGAGTTTTAGCTTCTAAAATTGCACTTAAATTGGGCTCTGATAAATCACGCAAAGGAACTGGAAATGAAGTTTGGATTGGTTTGAAGGAAAGTATTGCTGCAGTTTATGGTGAAGACAGTGCAGCTTTCTTCGAAACAAGAAACAAATGAACAATTAAATATTAATGAAATAAAATGAAAAATCTGTAATTTTACTAGGGTGTATAGTATTTTTTTAAATTAACAATGTTAACGGGCTATTTGTAAAATTTTTTGTCCTAGAATGTCTACACATATTTAAGATAAAAAAAGGAAGTGAATATAATACATACAGGATTTGGATGCTTTTCTATCATGCAATCATTTGGTTTATAAACAAGTTTTAAGTTCTCCATTTGCCTCATTCAATAATTTAACACTTTCATATTTTTCCTTTGCTTCAGCAAACCAAGCGTTAACATCATTATTTTTGTCGGATACAAAGGCTTCAACTTTCTCCTTTAATGATGGATCATAATAAGCACATTCTAATGCTAACTCACTAACGTGTTTAAAAAATAAACCTTGATATGATTTATTATCTCTAACGTACTTACTATACCAAACAGTATAATGGGACAAATACCATTTCCATAAGTCACTGTATGCAGACATTTGAAATCTTAAACCTAATAACGATAACTCGATCATTTTAACGTCTGGATTAGTTGTTACAAACATAAGAGTTTTATATCTTAGCTCTGGGTCAGTCATGAAACCTAATGAATTAATTGCTGCTGTCTGAACATTGGATGGTGTACCTCTCAAAATATTATTGACAACTAATCCAGGATTACGGACTAATTTGTTGATTTCTTTGTAATCTTTAATATTACAAGTTTGAGCAATAATTGCAAAAACTGAATTCAAGATTTCAACTGGAATTGACTCTTTTGGTCCATGCATAACTTTTTTATAAAGTTTTTTACCAATGTTTTGAACCGACGGGTTGTCATACTTTAATGATAAAATAGAATTTCTTAAGTTGATTTCTTCGGTTGATAATTTACTCCAGTCAATATTATCCCATTCAAGTTGTGCAATATATTTATTTGATAAATCATCGATAAAAATATTCAATTTCTTGTACATTGCTTCATCCTCGAAATAAGATAAGGTATTAATTGATTTATAAACATTTGAAAGAACTGAAATAGCAAAGTGCATTGCTGTGTGATTTGGTTTATTAACTTTTTTAATCGATTTAATCACTTTGAAAAATGAAACAATACCTTCATTAGTTTGATAATTTGTTCCCATAACTGAAGAGAAATTCTTGAAAAATTCCATTTGTTCATTGATATTAAGAGTATTAAAGTTTAATGCAATTTCTTTTGCAAATGATTCGGGATATAAAACATTCATAATAAATGAATTATTTGCATTTAGTAAAAGGAAATTATTTGATTCGTTTGAGATAGTGATTGATCTATCAGTAATTAACTGTCTACCTAAACTACCATCATTTTGTTTAATTAATAATGGTATATGAAATGGAATATCTTCAATATCAGCATCAAGATCATCAACACAAAGATGTTGCTCGATTTTAATCGAATTAGATTCTTCCTTAGTAATTTTTAATATTGGGAAACCAGGAGTTCTAATCCAAGAATTCATAATGGTAGGGACATCATAAGAAAATTTGTTTAATTTATGCGATTTAAGAAAATTCCATAAATCAATTGGTTTAAAATTACCAAATTTATTTTCATTTATGAAATCACCAATCATTGAAAAGAAAATGTCATAATCTTCATTATTTAATTGGGTAATGTCTTCAACAAATAATGATGCTAATGATCTTATGACAAAAATACCTTTATCATAAGAGTTTCTTGAAAATGTATCATGAATTCTTTTGATTTCTCCATTGGTTGTAAAAATTGGTTCTGCATCAATTGACATATTTCTTAATTTTAATTGTTGAAGGTCTGTATTTAAAATATTAAACCAGGTATTCTTATCAAACAGAGAATTTATAATTGTATTTGACATAAAAGTTGCAAAGGCTTCATTCATCCAGGTATGATCATAACTATCAAAAGTGATTAAGTTACCAACATACATGTGAACAATTTCATGAACTAAAACCTCAGTAATGGTTTTCTTTAATTTTGATAGTTGCTGATCAGAAACTTTCCAATCGGGTAACAAAATGTGGTCATTGATAACTTGGATCATTGACCAATTTTCAACACCACCATCGGAAAGGAAAGGAATGGCCATTATATCCAATTTTGGCAATGGATATTCAACATTGAATTTTTTTTCTAATTCAACAATTGCACTTGAAACAGTTTCCAATGCAAATGAAGCTCTCTCGGAGTCGCCAATCATGGTATAAATTTTAATTGGGAGGCCTGAATTTGATACTGGCATATTAACAACTTTCTCGATATAATCAAAATCACCAACTGCAAAAGAAAAAACAGACGTAGTCATTGGAGGAGATTTGATAAATTTGACAGATTTATTTGAAGACTCAGAAATATATTCTGATGATTCAATCGGTAAATTAGAGACACATGTGAATTTATTATCAACTGTTAAATTTAACTGTATAGTTGATTTACAATTCATATCGTCTATACAAGGGAAGATATAACGTGCAAAATATGGTTGAGAATGAGTTGATAATAAAAATCTATCAGACTTACCGGAAATTGGATCAGTATATTTGGTGGAAAAGATACCTTTTGTCACATCATTATAAGTCATAATCTTTCTAATGACTGCTAAGAAGTTAATTTCTAAAACGATATCTTTATCAATTGATTTGAATTCCTTGAATTGTAATTCAGCTGATAAATAAGTAGTTGTTTCATTTTTTTTATCTAAAGAATGTGATAATTTCCATGATTTATCACCAACTTTTAATAAAGAAGACATAGAAATTATTTCCGCAGTATTTAAAGTAATTGAGAATGGGGAATCATTATTTAAAAATTGGGTAAATCTCGGGTTCTTGGCTAAATCAATGATTACTTTTCCAGAATAGTTAGGTTTTAGTTCGTTTATGACCAGAGAAAGTTCGTATCCGGATGGAACAAAGTAATTGTCAAACAACAGAGACATCGGAAGGTGCAGTATGGCCTATGGGTACCGTCTTTGTTGACTACGGAGATTACAATATCGGTTCAATTCTGAATTCTTCTTAACCCCTTAGTTTTGTCAACCAAAAAAGTGAAAAAACATGTCGACAGAGTGGAAGAAAAAACAAAAAACGACGGTCGACGCAAAACTTTTCTCTCCGTTTCTACTCGTTATTTTTATCAGAAGTCTTCTGCCACTTGCTGTTTTTTTTCCTTCGATAGTCTTCTTTTTGTTTCTTTGTGTCTGTTTTCTTCTTTTTTTTTCTTTAACTACGCCTTCTCTACTCATCTTAGGGTCGCTGCCAAACTATCTACTTCATATCCAACATATTATAGTTTACGTTGTGCAATTTCAATTTAAACTTTATTCTTTTTGTGTTGGTTATTTATTCACAAGATTCAATTTATTCAATTCAAGACAACATTCTGAATATTTCTTCGTTGATCTACTCCTATTTTATGGTTTAGTGTATTTCTGACCATTATAGAAAAGCAAATTTTATACTTTTACGTTTACTTTTACTTACTCCGAATAAATCAACCTCTAGATTCCAATTTTTCATATCCATGAATAATTTATCATTTTATTCATATCAATTTGAAACAAAAAATAATTAACTAGTTATTGCACATGGCTAAAGAAACGAGGTTATACAATTTATTAGGCATATCAACAGAGGCTAACGAACAAGAAATCCGTAAAGCATATAAATTTTTAGCTTTAAAATATCACCCTGATAAGAATAACACTATTTCACCTGAAGAAAAGGAAAGGTTCACAAATATATTTAATTCACTAAATGAAGCTTATAATATTTTAAGTGATAAAAACAAAAGATATTTGTATGATAATTATGGTGAAGAAGTAGCTAAAAATCCACGAGATCAATCCACATTTTCAGTTGATAATCAATACTATTATCCCCCACAGCATCATTCTCAACACCAACAACAGTTTCACCATTTCCATCATCAAAATTTCAGTGATGCAATGGCATCACATTTTAGTAATTCATTCACCAATTTTTTTAATAACTTTCCACCCAATAATTTTATGAATTATAACAACGACAACAGTTTTAGCAATTTTTCTGTTAATGCATTTGATAATTATAACAATCGCAATGCCAATAGCTTTAAATATCATCAAGATGTTCAAAATCTGAAGATGAAAAAGGGTAAGGATATCATGGATAATATTTCCTGTACTTTATTAGATTATTACAATGGTAAGGATATTAAATTAAGTTTAAGCAGAAGAATAAAGTGTCCCAAATGTAGATCACGTGGGGGACTAAAAGTTTATACATGTAATGATTGTTGTGGTTCAGGTTGCATTATTAATGAAACTATATCGGGTATGACATACCAAAGAACCCAATCAACATGTAATAGATGTCTTGGTACAGGTGAGTTTATACCAACAAAATACATTTGTGATGAATGTGATGGAAATAAATTAGTCGATACTAAAGTTATATTTGATTTTAAAGTTCCAAGGGGTGCTACAGATGGATATAAAATTGTTTTACCTAAAGCTGCGGATGAAGGTATAAATTTAATCCCTGGTGATGTTATTCTCACATTAAGAGATAGCAAAGAAGATACTAACTTAAGATTCAAAAGAATTGGGAATAATCTACTTACAACAATTAAAATCCCATTAGTTAAGGTACTATGTGGTGGATATATCAATTTTAAACATATTAGTGATGAAACTATAAAGATTTGTATTCCACGTGGTGATATCCAGTCATATAACCAATTGAAAATTTTAAAGGGTTTTGGTATGCCGATCAATGCCCACGCTACCACAACTTCCTCTGACCATAAAAGACGGAAACAAGGTGATCCGAAATCGAAACATAAGTCTAAATCCAACTCTAAATCTACATCCAAGTCAAGGACGAATTTGAACGTTGATAATATCGTTGATAGCACGGACAACGAAAATAGCAATGTAAATAATAATGAAGCTAAGAACAGTACAGTTGGCAATGAAAAGAATAATGAAAATGAGTTAAACGTTACTCTGAATGCAAGTGATAGCAATCGTGAAGATGATGAAAATAACCCAAAATTTGGTGATTTAATTATCAAATTTGACATTGAATTTCCGGATCTTAAATCATTTACAAACGAACAAGTTGCTACCCTTAGTAAAGTTTTGGGGTCTAGTGACTGTCAAACAGTAGATACAGGTTTGGACGTGACATCTAAATCAAGCATAAATCCGAATAGTGTCTCAGCGATTCCCGTATCAATAGATGAAAGCTCTTCATCAAATGTGTCAAAAACCCAAAGCTCTGCAGAAAATATTACCAATAAAGATGCAACCGATGGATTGGTTAGCAGAGATGAGGAATTAAAATCGGATGCAACTGCTGAAAAGATTGTTTATTTACAAGATCTAACAAATATTGATAAGTTAGAAGTTTCAATGTCTGATTTCCCCGAAGTATTTAATGAAGGAGATGATAACGAAGATAACTATAATGGATCAACTGGAGTAATTGGAGAATCATCAACTAAAACAGCAAAAAGAATAGATAACAGTTATTCTGGATCAAAACGTAATTCCAAACGGGCAAAGGTGGAATCTGAGGACCCTTCGGAAACAGAGGTCAATTAGTTACATATGGACTTGGCCTAAGTCTTTCTTTATTTTTTCTATATGTTTATACCTTTATATCATTAGTAGCCTTTACGGTACCCATAGCTTTCTGTCGTATTTCGTAGTATCCAGGGTTTCTCCAGTGATTTTTCGTTTAGACGTGTACGAAAAAACGATTTTGGTGTGCGGTTCGCGACGAAATTGTCTGTTGCTCTGTTTTTGCTCCTGTTTTAAAAAAGTGCGTGTCAACTTCATCCAGTGGCAACACTTGTTGCTGTTGTTGTTGTTGTTGTTTCTGCTGTTTTTGTTTTGGAACAGACACACAGACACACAAATATGGACAAGTTAAGAGAAGTATGTACTGTTGGAGTGGGAGAATGACATAGCGGTCCCTTGCGGCAATTCAATCCGTTTAGTGCTGGGATTTCTGGTCTTTGTTTACAGTAGGATATTTTTAGATTGATCCGTCACGTTTATTAAACGACTGAGATACTAACATGGTTATTTTTGCCCCTTTTTTTAATGCAGAAGATGAACAAGCTTAAGCTTGATGCCGAATCATGGCAAGAAAAGGCTGATGAAGCCGCACAAAAGGTTAAAGATTTAGAACAAGAACTTTTAGAAAAAGAAAATGAAATCAAATCATTAACCACCAAGAACCAAACTTTAGAAGAAGAAAATGAAAAATTAGAATCTGAAGTTGCTGACCATAAGAAGGTTGCTGGTAACTCAACTCAATTACAAACTTCTAATGAAAACATCCAAAAGAAAAACGCAATGCTTGAAGAAGAATTAGAAACTTCTGATAAAACTTTACAAGAAACAACTGCAAAATTAAGAGAATCTGATCTTAAAGTTGAAACTTTAGAAAACAAATTAAATGCCTTAGAAAAAGAAAAGGCTGATTTGGAAACTAAGTTCGATGACTTAGAAGAAAAGTACAAGAAGGCAGTTGAAGAATTAGATGAAATTAGTAACCAATTAGAAGCTTTATAATTAGAGGACGTTTCTTCTAAAAAACATATTTTTATTATAGTAGCAATTGCTTTCATTGTTTTCTACTATTCTATTTAAGTAATTGGTAGCTCAAATGATATTTACGTAACTTGTATAGAAAATGATCAACACCTATTTTTGATATCATAAACCAAAGCAGTTCTAACTGGATTTACGTTTTCTCTCCTAAAACAAAAAATCAAGGCGTTTTATTTTTCAACATTCCTCCCTCTTTTTTTATAGCTGACATGAACTTATTTTTTTATTTTATTTCGGGACAACCCGTCAGATAGCTAACTAATTAATCCATTGACAAACAACAATAAACAGCACATTTCTCCCACTCTTACACAGCTATGGATGACACTGAGGTACCCATACATTCAGAAAATGAACGAATGCGTCGACATATTGATCATTTGAATAGAGAATCCGATTATGATTCTGAATATGCAAATCATCCACCGCCTACAGATTCTGAAATTGAAATCGAATTTAATCCCAGTTTTTTAAGAAATAGAATAGGCCATACAAACAGCATAAATAACATAAATAATTGTCCTATGGAACCATTGCCTGAATATGTAACAGATGATAATGCTATTTTGCCAAATCGAAATAATAGAGCCCCAGCTAATAGAATTTCATACAGATCAAACAATAGGAATAATTTACATAATAATTCCAGTTCGAATTTGTTGAATGAGGCGGCACCGGTGATGAATACAACGAATAATTTAGACATCAATAATGTTAACAATAGTAGACTATTATTTGGACTAGGATCAACTGCAATGGAAGATTTATATAAGCAAAGAAACAGACTAAAAAATTACGGATTAAAAAGACTCAATGCTTCACAGCATATTTTAGTCACCATTTGTAGAGACTTGCCAATTTATTCAATACTGAAGAACTTCATAGTTGTTTTGAATCAATGGTATAAATTAATCAAAAACCCATATAATAATGTTATAACAGTTAGGGCAACGGAATTTTTTTTAGCTTCATTATGGTGCTTAGTTAGTGCATTATTGTCATACACTATATTGGATGGGCTAATGGTTAGGTGGATGGTTGTTTATGATATTCAAGCCGTTATTGTTAGAATTTTAAGCATGAGTTTAATTATAATCATGATCATTGAAATTTTCAATTATACTTTTAACAATATTGATAATGAATTTTGTTTAACCGTGTGGATATTAATATCGTGTGTTTTGACTATTATTTTTATTGTTCAATGTTTTGTTTCTAACAATTTGATGATTGAAGCTGGTATAAAGCGAAAGAAAGATAGAGAGTTATCAAGTACTGATTTAAGAAATAGATCAAGTACTAATATCAATAATTATGTGGGTAATTATAACGATAATTCAGTTCAACCAATTCATGCTAGACATGGAAGCATTAGTAGTACCAACAGTAATAATGGTGTCGTTGAAAATAATAATATCAATACGAAGAAGTATATACGTAAAGTGGACTACTACAATTTAATAGTTTTTGCTGTTGTTCCTATTGGAGTTGCAAGTTTTATTTCTACATTGGGGTTAGTTCGGCTTCTTCTCATCCTTCGACTTGATGTGGGGATGGAGATATCTCGTATTCAACAAGGTGTTTGATACAAAAGACTATAACCTGTGTATGTTGTACTAGTAGATACAGATGTAGGAATAAAAAATGGAAAATTACCCGGCAAATGGAAAATGCGCTTAGTGATTTTTCATTTAATACGACATGAAGAATTGGTTTATTCAAGAGACATCACTGTTTGTAAGGTGTGAAAAGACCAGAAAACACAAGTTCTAACACAATGGTTGTGCATATTTTAGGTAAAGCTGTCAAGGGAAAGTACAGAATTAACGTATGTATATTAATGATTAACCTATAAATACAAAACATTTACCAAATTTTTAACCCCAAATACTAACGTTAACCATCATTTCCTTCTTTTTTTTTCTAATACAGTATGGACTTTCCAAAACCTTCTACGGTATTGGATTAGAAACTGCAACCAGAATATGTTCCAAATTAGGATTCTATCCAGATATGCGTATGCATCAACTTAGTGAACAACAAACCATGTCAATTACAAAAGAGCTTTCAGAAATGACCATAGATTCCAAATTACTTTCACAAGTCAGAGCTAATATTAAGATGAAGAGAGAAATTGGTTCTTATGCCGGTTTAAGACATTCCATGGGTTTACCTGTTAGAGGTCAAAGAACTAAGACTAATGCTAAGACTGCTAGAAAATTAAACAGAATCGAAAGAAAGATGTAGGATCAACTTTTGTTTGTTTCTACTCTACTTTCAAGCATAGCATATACCTGAACTTCTGTATATAGAATAGCAATATATATAAACAATGTACATTTAAGTTAAATCATAATTTATAGCTTGTAGTGGCCTGTAGTTGAATCAAGTTCGAAATTTGAAGCTCGCAAAGGGGAAAACGAGATTCATTCCCGATTCAACATGTTTTTTCAAATTGCAATTTACCAAAACACGTTTCTTTTCTTTGCTTCCTTTCGTAAGAGTCCCACTCACTCTTGTCTCTCCAAGGTGTCGTTAATTACTGCATTCGTTATTCTTATATCTTGCTTTGCTGTTGTGCAATATTTTTCAGAAAATTCAAATAATAAGGATTCCAACATGTCATTTTTAGGTAATTTATTTAAAAAATTCAAATTTGTTACAAAAGGTATAGTTGCTTTAAATGTGTTATTAATTAGTGCAACTTATGGTGTCCTTTGTTCTATTTGTTTAACCGTTGTCGGTAAACGTTCTTTAGCTCAATGGAGTACAGCTAGATTTTATTATACTTTATTCAGTTTTGTTATGGGTATGAAAATTAATATTGATAGACCTGAATTATTAGAAAAATTACCAGCAGTTTTGATTTCAAATCATCAATCGGAATTAGATATTTACATGTTAGGAAGAATCTTCCCACCAAGATGTGTTGTTACTGCAAAGAAGCAACTTAAATACTTACCATTTTTAGGATGGTTTATGAGCGCAAGTGGTACATTTTTCCTTGATAGATCAAATAAACAATCTGCTATTACTACATTAAATAAAGCATTGGATCAATTAAAGTC
This sequence comes from Pichia phayaonensis, assembly GCA_030558305.1. Taxonomy (NCBI): domain Eukaryota; kingdom Fungi; phylum Ascomycota; class Pichiomycetes; order Pichiales; family Pichiaceae; genus Pichia; species Pichia phayaonensis. The sequence goes on from JAJMSE010000021.1 coordinate 142,440, forward strand.
TAATAAGGGTGGTTTATTTATGTTCCCAGAAGGTACAAGATCATATTCATCAAAGCCTGTTTTATTACCATTTAAAAAGGGTGCATTCCATTTAGCAGTTCAAGCACAAATTCCAATTATTCCATTGGTTGTTTCAAATACTTCTAACTTATATTCCATGAAATTATTTAATTTTAATAGAGGTGAAATCAATATTAAGGTTTTAGATCCAATTCCAACTGAAGGTTTAACAAAGGATGATGTTCCAAGATTAACTGAAGAAATCTACGAAAGAATGAATGCTGCTGTAGCTGAATTAGGTATGAGTAAGCTTCGTGGTGAAGAAAATGAATTTGCCAATGATAATGATGATGAACAAGTGCCTACTGAAGATGTTCCAGCTACTGACTCAACTGAAGCTACAATCGCTAATGAATCTACCCAGCTCTTACAAAAGAATTAACCTTGTAAGAGATTTAATTATCTTATCTTGTATTACTATATAATTCCTGCATTTAGATTGAATTAGATTAATGTAAAAAGATTTCATGGGGAAATCCATATTTTCCCACAAAAATATTGAGAAAAACCTAGGTCTCACCACTCGTCCCCCCCACGCGCAGACCTTAAAGTTTTACATCTCAACACGATTTAGCTCTGAAGATTCGAGACCTAATTGATTAGAGTTTTGAACAAATATAGCGTCCACTATTGCAAAATGTTCTGGAACAAGAAGGAAGAAGTAGATATTAAAGATGATGGATCACATGCCAAAAAAGCAGACGAGCAACAACAATCCGAACTTGGCCAAATGGAATCTATAATTAATGATGTGCTTGATGATGGTAAAAAGAAAAATCATACATTAAGAGACAAGGCAAGCAGTAGAGCAGAAGCATTAGAATTACATAAATTTCCCAAAGAAATGTCTTGTGCAACAGCACTAGATGAACTCATGCAATGTATGTCTTTAGGTGGACAGGTTAGAAATTATTACAGATACGGAGATTTAACACTTTGCGATAAACAATCAGAAAAATTGAACTTTTGTTTCTCTAACTCATTAAATACTCAAGATGTTAAGGAAGTCAACGTGCAGGAATTCTACAAAAAAAGATTAGTGGAACAACTTAAAAGAGGAAGCAGTGAGGACATCTGGGAATCCCGTGATTAAAAGATCTATCTTTTGTAATAACCAATACCTGTATAAAAAAGCATCAATGAGTTGTCAACTATTTGCTAGCAACTATTAACGATTAATTGTTTACTCTTCTTATATCACATTCAGGCATATACATGAAACGAAAGAATGAAACAGGGCAGTGCTCGCTTTTTCCCAAAACGGCAACTATTGATGTTTCATCTGTTTTGTTTCATCTGTTTTTTTTTCTTTTCTATGTTGCTGTCCTTTTTGTTATTATTTGTTCTTACAGGGACTGGACCTAGCATATGTTAATTAGAAAATGTAGTTTTTCTGCCTTTTTTTTTTCTTTGGATTAACCACCGTTAGTAACACCACCTACACATCTACTCATTCATTTATCCCATCATGTTAGACAGACAAGCAAACGGTTTTAATTTCAAAAAAATACCAAAAGTTCTGAATATATCAGGTGCTTCCACATCGACATTATCTGTGGATTCAACGCCCTATTCGGACAGAACAGCTGCCACATCTGTTAATAACACTCCATTGTCCAAAAATATTGGTGGTTACCTTCCTCATGGGTCTAGATCAACTCTTGGCCTAGAATATCCAAATACAACAACTCCATTACAAATTCAAAGAAATAAAAGACAAAATATACTAGATGTTTATAATTGTTCATATTGTAATTTACCATTGCAGAATATATTTGAGGGTGAAAGGCTAGTAGACTTAAATTGTGGTCATAGTTTACATTTTAAATGTTTTAACGAATGGTTAAGTCCAGCGATTTTTGCTAATGATTCTAATAATAAAGACGAAAGTAGTGATAACAACGAAATCATATGTCCTTCATGTAATGTTTCAACTTTTTGTGATGATGACACTATAATGACGAATACCAAAAACAGTCAATTGTTGCAGAAATATGATGATTTGCTTAATCCTGGAGATGAAATGTCAAATCTTTTATCTACAATTTATAATTTTCAATTGCCCACCATGACATCAATTAATGATGAAACCCTAGATTTTTTGAATGCAAACAATATAATAAAGGATACTAATGATGCTGAAAATAATGATGAAGATCCTGTCACTCCTAATGGACAAATGGGGATGAACTTTTGGGAAAGAGAGGGGGAGTTACTTGTACCAAATATAACTGCAATGACCCAAGAAAAGAAAAAGAATGTTTCATTATTTAATTCAGAAATCGAATTAGCAAAAGTTTTATTTGCACCCGAATATTCTTCCCTTAGCATTGAAAATGATATTGAAATTGGTACAAATAATGATGAAATATCTAATTTCGGCTGTGTTATTAATATTTCAACTACTGAATTTGAACAGTCTTTAGAATTTAATAAAAAGGAACAGTTAAAGGCTCAAGTTGGTAAAAATAAAATAACGAATACAATTATTAATAATTTCAATAAAAATTTAAACAATTCAACAATTGATTTTTCGAATGTCGGTAACTTAATTTTGTTTGATATATTTGATACAACAATTAAATTAAATTCCTTTAAATCATGTCAAATATATCTATTTGAATCAAATATTATTATTTTGAATGAAAATGGTACTCAACTGTTATTAAATCAAGAATTAAATTCTCAAATATTCATATCTTCAATCTATCAAGATAGTGACGGCATAATAATAAATTTAAATTCGATAAAAATTCCTAGCATAACGTTTTTATCAAGCAATAAAATTTTAAGGCATAAATGGTATGTTATATTAAAAAAGATTTCTAAAAATGTTGACGTCAATGGTTTAATCCCCCTGATTCAAACCTCAACAAATGCGTGGAGTTTAATCGAAAATGATAATGTTGACGATGGTGCTTATAATGATGTTATTCCTGAATATATTAGAATTGTTAATAAATTAACATCAAAAGGTTTAGATTTACCATCAAAATTTCTGAAACGTCAAATTCTAAGACCTGATTCAATACCAAAAGTTATAATTCTTGCATTACCATTGGTAAACTGTGAAGACTATGGGGTTGAAAATAATGAGTATGCATCTGTTATAAAAAAAATGATTACAGAAACATTGAACTTATTAAATCCAAGGGATCAACTAGGTGTTGTGTTTTTGGGTGATCATATTAAAAATCTATCACAAATCGGTAACTATTATGGTTGCGTTACTAAAAATTGGCCAGGGTGGTCAATAATTTTAGATTCAATTACTGGTGATGTTATAGCGGAAGAAGATAATTCACATTCTAATAGACAATTGGATAATGGGTTGAGATATATTGAACTGTTAGCCAATTTAAGATTCAATAATGTTACTAAAGATAAAAACGAATATCTACATCAAGTTATTTATGTTTCAAATGAAATTTTATCTGATTATAATGTAAGTTCAACGACTGACAGTTTTAAAATTGAACAAAGGGAAAATCCATTTTTGACGAAAAGACAAAAAAGGGTTGAAACGGATATTAGCAAAAAGATAACATTGATTTGTGAAAAATTTGATGCAACATTCACTTATCTTTTATTGGCAGATGAATTTAGATTTGAACCATATGAAATTATACTTATGAATAGATTATTAAAACAGCATGTTTCAATTGATGAAAATGAACTAAACAATAACAATTATAATAATAAAATAAAATTGCAAATTGCATTAGATATTGAAAATTTAATTGAAGTTTTAAAACTCAAAATTGAAGAATTAAATGAAGTTACAATTAAGAAATTGGAAACAAACATAAAATTTCCAGAATTTATTAAGCTGAAAAGTTTTGAATCCTCATTGGGTAAAATAAATCATTTCAAACAAACTAATGATGAAAATGAATATATAATTAAATTGAAAAATTTATCGTCTGGATACGAAAAATCATTACTTTTGAATTTATATGTTGATTTTAAAAATAATTCTTTTCATGATAATAAAATCAAATCAACATTTGCCAAATCAAATACAAAAATAGTTGCAGACAAATTAGAAACTGAATTTAAACGTCAGATGGATATTAGATTAATTAAGCATGGTTCAACAATTGAAAATAACATGACTTTAAAACTAAATGTTCAAAGTCCACCTAATAGTGGACATAATGATTCAATTGAAATCAAGGTTGATACTGATGTTAATACTGCAGACGCTACCACTACCTCAGTTAGGAGACAAAGTGACTTAAATTTATCTATTGTTTCAAAATTATCAAGTATGAGTGATGCATTTTTTATTAGAAGAAAGATTCAATTATTAATAATTGAAAAGCTAAATAATTCAGTTTTAGAAATAAAGAACTTTGACTCAATTGCAAAAGAAAATGCAAAGGAAACATTTAAAAAACTGATCAACGAAATTTGGGAATTATCAACTTCTTGTAATTCTTCAAATACAAATAACATTAAAGAGAATAGTTTGGAAAAATGGACGGACAGCCTGACCGGCAAGTTGGAAGATATCGTTGATGGTTATTCCTTAAGAAACTATCAATTATCAAATATGAAGTGTGTTTTATTATTTTTAGAGCTAGAATAAAAACTTAAAAAGATTTGTATTTTATTTATATCATTGTTGTAATGCATTAACCCTGAGTATAGGATCCATATTGATTAGATAAATCGGTGATTAAATAAACTATAGAAAATACAAAAATACATATAACTGGAGAACTATCACCCCTTATAAATACTAATCTAATGTGTAATAATTATATAAAGGAATAGATATCAGATAAGAGATATCAAATAACAGATAGGAGATAGCGGATAACAAATAACATACAATAGATAAGTTATTATCTGTCTATTAGTCCATTTGTTAACGGCTGGTCTGTTATCAGTACGGCATTGCTCTCAACAATCGTATTTATTTGGGTTCTAACTGATTTTGTTCTGTGTTACAATTCACTATTACCTTTGTTAGAAAATATTTATCTATAAAAATAATATTTTACTAATATCAGCTAATTGTAAACAAAACCTATTCAATAATAATGTTTGGTATCGTCTTCTTTTCACCTTGTTGAAAGGAATGCCGTACTGATAACAGACCGGCCGATAACAAATGGACCAATAAACAGATAATAACTTATCTGTTGTATGTTATTTGTGATCGGCTATCTCCTATCTGTTATTTGATATCTCTTATCTGATATCTATTCCTTTATATAATTATTACACATTAGATTAGTATTTATAAGGGGTGATAGTTCTCCAGTTATATGTATTTTTGTATTTTCTATAGTTTATTTAATTACCGATTTATCTAAGCAATATGGACCCGATTCTCAGAGTTAATGCATTACAACACACCTTTATCTATATGATTTATAAAAAATTGATTAAATAAAAGGAAGGAAATTCTATGATTTTAGAATTTTAAATTAATAATATTAAAATTTATTGATAAAAAGATAGAAATTTTGTTAGTTCGAAAAATTTCATCTAATGCGCGAAAGGTATATCAAACGTGTAGATTTAATTTTCAACAATTGGTCGGATGGTCTAGTTGGTTATGGCATATGCTTAACACGCATAACGTCCCCAGTTCGATCCTGGGTTCGATCAATTGAATTTATTTTTTTTCATAAATTTTTCCCCATCTATTTACATAGGTCAGAAATAAACAGGTAATACTACTTCTTACTTGGTAATTGTAATTTTTTTAATTGATTAATATTAATCATACACAATATTTCAAATTTGTTGTAATAATAATAAAAATAAAATAAAAAAATATGGACAGGAAAACTGTATTCAATGTTGTTTTTTTTGAAAAAAACTATATAGATGTGTTGTATTAGAAGCCTTAATCTTGTTTGTATCTGCCCTTTCAAAATAAATCCGTTTTATTAATTGATTGATAAAAAAAAAATAATGCTTCTTGAAATTTATAGAAAAAAACTCTATTAAAAGCGTTTAGTTTTACCAGAAAAAAACCAAACTATCCCAAAATAAACTAAATAATATTTGTATGTATTTGTATGTGTGAAAAAGACCTAAAAATTAAGTAATTCATGTAATGCTAATTTTGCTTTATGAATGACTAATACACTTTGTGATAAAAATATTTCGGCATAAGATTCAATCCCGTTTGCTATATGTTTAATTTTTATAATTATAGATTGATCAATTGTTAGTTCTAATTTTTCGGATTCAAGCAGGTTCATATGATTATCACTTGCTAAGTTTTTCGTTAAATCTCTTACAGGTTGATGGAGAAGATCGCTGGCAGATAATTTTTTCAATAAAATTATTAAACCTAGTGATAATACACCAACTGCAACACCCGCAATTAAATATTTATTCCAAAAGTTCTTATTAAAACCATTATCTTTTGGATTTGATTTCAAAGTTTTTGAATTAAAGATGGAATCACTTGACATCGATTGATTATCATTATAAAAATTAATCAAACTTGAATTTATATCTAAAAGAGTAGAATGGTTCAAAGTGGTGTTAGAGTTTTCAGAAATTGATAACGATAAAGTGTGCAAAAACATTCTCCATGTTTTAATATCATTTATGTTACTCAGAAAATTAATTAACGAAATCAAATCATCATCTAATGAATGTAATTGAATTGGGTCGCAAAGTTTTAAATATTTTGGAATTTTCTTTGTCAATACAAAACCATTTTTATCCAAAGTAATAGGAATGCAAGGGGATTTGGTGATTTTTGGTAACATATAATTGTCAGAATTAATAACTAAAATCAATAAATCAGCATATTCAGCTTTATTAGCAAAAAATTCAAAATTGTTGAAAACCTTTTTATAGGAATTAAATCTATTTAACAATGAATTATTCTTATCACCGACAATTCTTATTTTGATTGGGGCTTTTAATTGATCAGATAATGTATCTGATTTCGAAACTATTGAAACCTTTGGCATAACAAATGATGAAATTATTGTAGATGAATCAATAGTTTTATCCAACTCATTATCTGATTGTAAATCTAAATCAGCCTTAAGATTTGATTTTTTATCATTTTTGGGAATGAACTTTCTTAGTTTGAACTTGGTATTTAAATTTGTACTTGATATGTCACTTGAATATTCATCATCATCTTGACCAGAAGAACTGGATAAAATTGAGGCAACATTTGGACTATCGACTCGATCCGGAGTGTTCCCGGAATTAAAATTAGGTTCATTTCTAAGATATGGGCTATTATTACCTGAGGATATTATATTTGAACTGTTATTGCTAATCAGATTAAAAGGAAATTGAGATAGGGAGTTGATCATATTTGAGTCACGAGAATTTGAGCGTGATTCATCCCAACAATAAGAAATATTTTGCCAAGAAGTAATGGAGAAATCCATATTATTCTTGTCGTTAATATCTAAATCATCTTTATCGTAATTAACCTTTGTATCATTAGCCATACTATCTGTAGTCTTATTGAATTGAAATTGAAACTGTGCTTGGTGTATATTTTTTAAGCTAAATGTATTATCCATGTCACTCCGGTCCTCACGGAAAGGATTTATTGTGTCTAAATTTATCCCTTTGTTCAATTCTGGGTTTTTCAAAGCTTCATAGACGGACTTATGAGGTGGCAAAACATTCGAATTTTGTTTAGTCACATGATCATCATCAACCGAAGCCCAGTTGTGATGCGTATCCTTGTCCTTGTACCTCTCTTTATTCTCATCCTTATCCTTCTCCGCTTGTTCCTTGATTTTATGCTCCTGTTCCCTCCTTCTGACTGCGGAGAGAACGTCCGGAGAGGCCACTACTTTTGGTTGGTTGTTGTTCTTGTTCTTGTTCTTGCTCTTGCTCGTGTGGGATAACATGCTGTTTAGAAAGTGTGTTGATTTGCCACTTTGGCCCACACACGGTTACAAAACATGTACCAAAATATGGTCAATAATTTTTACTCTAACCTCACGATAAGACACAGCCCTGTTAGGGCAAAACGCAATATCACATTCCAGGCCAATTTTCTTAATTGCGTTTGTCCCCTCCGAGGGCTCGTGCTGTTTCTTGTTTTGTTTTGTTGTTGTCACCGTCTGGGTTACTCTTCTTTCCTGTTTCTGGCATCCTCACCACCAACTGATTGTGGTCTCTGCCTCTGTCACCATCCACATCGCAATGCTATCACTACTCTCCCCAAAATCTGTTGTCTCTGAAAAAAAACAACCCCATGTCGTTGATTTCAACACGATCAAAGATAAGGATATCGATAATGATAAGACAACTGCTGATCCTAATAAAGGTTCTTCCTTCTTTATGTTTTGGCCGTTCTCTTCTTCCAATTCATCTGCCAAGGCCAAAAAACTATCAGATCAACTCAATTCGGCATCTTCCCAGTACCAAACCAAAGGTGGCAAGCCGCTTTTATTGGACGCAAGTGATAAGGTGATTGCAATGAAGAAGGTCAATTCTTCCGCCTTAGATTCAAATTTAAATGAATCAACCGCAGCAGCAAATGAACTGGATGACGATGAATTCATTGACATTCAGTTGAGACAATTATCTTATGCCGAAGTTGCCGCTTTAGATTTAAAAAATGCAAAACAATCTCAACAAGTTAAATCTAAAAAGAATAATAGAAACTCATTAGAAAATAAATTTATTGTAATTGATCAAATAGAAGATTTAGAAAAATCAATTACCGATTTAGAAATGGTTGATAGTTACAGAGATCATGAAAAGTTCTCCAATAATAATGATAATGTAGAACCTGATGTTCCATCACCAGAAGATGAATGGGATTATTATGTTGATTCAAAAGCTCCAAAAAAGTTAATTCGTAAGAAGAAAACTAACCATAAGAATAGAAAACCTACACCTGTTTAGGGAAGTCTATTTGGGGCATCAGATTGCATTATTATATTTGTTTGGGTTCATTTATTGTCTTTTATTGTCTTTCTTTTATTTTTTTCAACCAACAGTCTTTTACCAACTTATTCAATTAAAAAAACACTTATGACACTATAATAAAAAAAGTTTAAAAAAAATTGGTATAATTATTTTTAACCAAAAAAGATACATCATTTTAAAGAAATCTCACTATGTATTATAACGAACTTTGCGTTCGATTCATCATACATAGACTACACTTATTTTTGTTCTTCTTTTAACTAGATTCTAGAAATTATTCTTTTATAATGTTTTCTGTAAAAATACCCAACTTAATGCAATGTACTACAAAAAGATACAATACAAAACAACACAAAGCAAAACAAACTATTACATATTAAATAGTATATGTCAAAACTAGAAAAGCAGAAGTCTTCTTTTGAAAAAGAATTTTGAAGGGTTAATTCTGATTTTCCAGAACTCTTTTGGTTTCATAAAATTAAATTGACCATTTGACTGTGACTATACATGTCATAGTTCATAACTTGAAGTTACTGCAATGCTACTGAATATAGAATTTATACACTTGTTTGTATTGGATTTTCTTGAGATGGTAGCGCATACTTAATATCCTACATACCGTATATTGAGATAAACAAACGTCATACCTACCATACCGTAACCATTTGTACTATATTGAATGTGTCTTTGCTTATGTCATATTAATATATTCTCAAATGGGATTAAATGGTTTAGCAGTGAAACCTATGGCATTAAGCGATATACATACTTTAGTTTAAACTAGTTATGAGTGAGTTGAGTGTAAAAATATTTGATCTGCAGTAAATGTAAATCAAATCAGTAAATAAATCTTAACTGTAATATAG